>JAGVVM010021314.1:0-10260 GCA_019149425.1 Psidium friedrichsthalianum | reverse complement strand
AATACCCTAAACAACAATATCATGAAAAAAAAAAGCATGGATTCAATCAAGTAGTTTGATTTCCAACTAATCGTGCACTCGCGATCAATAATTATGGTCAATCAAGCAGTCTGATTTCCAACTAAACCATAGCCTGCCTCGCTATTCAGCCCGACTTATTTAATTGTGGCCATTTAACCTAAACCTAGTTTCTAGCTAATCTGGCCACAATTAATCTACTTGAACACCTATTAAATTAATTATTTAATTTTTTGAATGCAATTAATGACATAACGGAGTTAGAGGCTAACTCACAATGATGTCAGCGACGATGAACGGATACTGGTTAATCTAACTGGTGGTGGCGAGCTTTGATAAGCAGCAATAATGACGCGACGATGCTGGAATGATAAAACGAAGCACGATACAAAGGCTGGTCGCGATGGAGCTGGCACGAATGGTGGAAGTTGACGGCGATGGCAATGAGTTACGGTAGAGGTGGAGAAGCGAGGCTAGGCTGGAGTTCGAGCAAGAATCTCACAGCAGTTGGCCGCGGTGATGAGCTGGCCTTGGAGAATAGGATAGCGACACGAGCTTTGGGAAAAAAAAGATGACGGCGAGCTAGGAGTAACGACCGAGGCTGGCTGTGACAGCAGCTTCGACTGAGGTGCTAGTGGTACTGCTCGACAGCAATGATGAGCTTAGCGGAGTTAGGGTAAGAGTGGTGGCGGTGCTGCTCGATGGGATTGGGCTAAGCATAGGTTGACTCGAGCTTGGTGAGCCAGCGGTGGCTCGAGCAGGATTGATGGTTGGACGTGGTGGAGGAAGTGGTAGCGGCGACAGCAAAAGTCTGGAGGAAGGTGGCTATGGTGATGATGAAGTGGAGGTGGTGATTGTGATAGTGAGGAGGAGGTGGTGGCGAGCAACTGATGGTGGTGGAGGGAAGGACGGCACAACGAGACGACAAGCCAAGCTAGAGGCGACGGCGGCGCAACGCGGTGAGCTGGCTATTGGAGACAGTGAAGCAGTAATGGCGATGACGTGACCAGCTGAGGGTGAAGAAGAAGAAACCCAAGCAATAGTAGCCAAGGAGGAAGAAGACTTAGGAAGAAGGAAAAAAAATGAAAAAGGGATAGGTTGTCGTTTAAGCTACAGTGAAAAGGACAAGGTGAAAAAAAAAGGAAAATGATGGGGGATCAAAGTAGTTGACCTGGGGAACACACATGCCAAAAAGGAGAAAAGAAGAGAGAGAGAGAGAGAGATAGAGAGAGGGAGTTGGTGGGGCATGTTAATTGGCGAAAAAAGAGGACAAAAGGGGAGAAGAATTACATTAGAAAATTTAAAACTTTTGCCCTCTAGCGAATAATTTGAGGGCAAATGAGTAATTAGGTAATTTAGGATAGGGTGAATATTTGGCACAATGAATGAGGCATTTTTAGAAATTTCACATCCAGGGTTTGGACAAGATTAGGTTTGGTGCGAACGGAAAATTTCATGGCATCAATAGACGAAATAAACTCTTGACTGGCGCTTCAACTAATTTAAAATTTATGCCCAAAATTGTCCATTTTTCCACAAAAATCCAAATTTTATTATTTCGCAAATCTCAAAATTTCGGGACGTCACAATTTGCATATCCTTTAAAGAGAATTGCATGATTAAATTAGATTGCATTATTAGGATACGTTTTCTAGAACTTTTTCACATTTGATTTTCTGGATAATTTTAGATAAACATTGCATGTCAGGGTAGAATTTGCATGTTTAGGTCATAGTGCATGTGTAAAATAGTCCATTCAAGTTAGGGTAGGAGTAGGATTGATGTCATGCATAATCTAGGTTAAATAACCACTTTTTCTTGATAGTTTAATTTTACATGTCAATAATTTCCAAAATAATAAAAAATGTCATCTCTTCCATGTCATCATGCATTCCACATCATCAATGTTATGTCATTTAGAGTCACATGTTAGGTTAATTAATCCTTCATGTTGCTTGCATTTTAGGATTAGTTTTTATCTAATTGCATGTCATTAGAATAGTCATGTAGTTTAATTAATTTCATATGCATTCATAGAGGATACTTTGCATTTCATTTATTTATGTCATGCATTTAGATTAGACTTCGAGTATTACATATAGTTTGGTTCATATAAAAAGTGAAAACTAAAAAAAGATAATTATTGCTGGTACATGCCCCGTGCTACATTTATCTTGAGTTATCGGGTCTTTTATTTCATTGATTGTGCACCCGCATGATAAACTTTTCCATAGTGACTTAGTTAAATTCAATTGAGCTGTCTGCTTGACTATTTTCATGATATGGTACTGAAAGTGCGTTATAGTAATCAAATGTAACAAGTCTCTGAACTCAAAATTTCTAGTTCGTAGGAATATAATAGTCCTCCTACTAATTTATTCAGGTGTCTAAACCACTTTATGTATACCAATTAGTGGCGACTCTGAGTTAGATTTTTTGCATGTTAACGCATAAATTTCTAAGTTATGATTTGATATGGACTTGTGAGAGTCCAAGCTATGTTAATTAAATAATTATTTTAGCAGTCCATTAGCTTGGGATACCTTCGAGCGTAATACATTAATTTGTTGTTGTGATCAAAACAGTTTTATATCAAATAATGTCTTCTTAGTATATATAATGAAATATAAGCCGCAACATATTTTCTGTTGGTTGACAATTTAATTCATTCAAAAGGTCGATATGCTACTTCGATATATCTATAATATGTTTAAAGAGATGTCTATGTATTATCTCTTTGAAGTATACATGGTAACAAATTAAAGTGACCTATTATAGAGTAATCCAGATTAATTATTTGGCAATACAATGAGAAGAAGAAATAGTCATCGAAATTTTTTTTGTAATTGTGAGGCCTTTATTTCCCAACAAGAAATACACAATTTTTTACCCAATTGTGCTTCCAATGGAACTCATGTTTTAGACGGCTTACTCAAAATACAGATTTCGATTTGTCTTTTTCATAATGGAATACGCTTTTATAGAGATTTATTTCTAAGGAAAATTCACCCCCAAACTTGGGCGGATGCGTAACATCCCACTTCGGACAGAGATATCATGCTCCGAACCCGACGGACGCGCACATCCTACCACCACATCAGAATGACCAATGCAACGATAACCCAGGACTCGTTGCGGCTAAACGACGGCTGTAAGATTCGCACTAGCGGAAATGATCATCACCTAGACATGTAAAGAAGATGGGGTCAAGAGTAGAGAGAAAATAAACATATGAAACAACCATCACTAGATAAACACAGCGTTAGATACAACCCTCAAAAGAGACTAACTCAGGTCAGTCTATGCTCAAAACAAACACGGGACTATGGATCTACTCATCCTCGGCCTCACTCCACTCAGACGACGGAAGCTCCTCAGGGTTAGACTCCTCGGGCGATGGAGGATTGTTGTCCATCAGATCCTCGTCATATATGCCATCGATCTCCATTGGCTAGTCCTCCTTTGGCGGCTACTAGTTAGGCTCGGGGTTTATAGTCTCGCCTCCAAAAGTCATTGAGGTCATCGGACCCACTGATCCAATTCATCGAGTGGCAAATCAAAACCTGCAGCGGCCCCTTAAATACCAGTCCTGTCCTACGCGTCCAGGCCTCGTAACGATGAGGTATCAAAAACTTACCTCCCTCATCAACCCATACTGTACTAACGATCCGCTCATAAGCTATACCATCCATAGGTGGATATGTGGTAGTCTTAGACTCTATCTCTACAGGGACCCCATGGCGAATCGAGGGGATACTCATGATTGAGGCCGGGGGTCTGAAAATGGTTTAACAATAGTAGTGAGAATAAACTCAGTAAGCTCAACCCTAAACCTAGCTCAGGATAAGGTACACACACTCGAATTGGCCCTAAACTTGTAGTTCTACGCATTCTCATCCGTATACACGATGGAAATTAGGTAAACATGCGAGTGACTCACGCTCATGCCAACAATATAGATGCATAAGTAGGCAGGTGAGCGACTCAGGTTTGAGCAAGATTTAGCTAGAGTCGTATCATTGAAATAAATTCGTTCAATATTACAAATCCCGAAAATGGGCCGAATTTTAGAATGTCACAATTCTTCCCTTCGTATAAAAGTTTCATCCTAGAAATTTTCAACAACACAACTGATCGAGCAAAAAGGAATACTTGCATCTCATCTCCTCTTTGCTTTCCCATATGGGTCCTTCAGTCCCATGGTGCTCCCAGGTTACTTTGACCAGCGGCACCATCTTATTGCTCAAGACTTGCTTCCGTTGATTCTCTATCCTCACTAGTTCTTTCCAACGTATGAGACTCAATTGTCCACTTCAATGACTTCATGATTAAGCATATGGCTCAGGTCCGGCTCGTACTTTTCAGCATTGAAACATGGAACACATTGTGAACTTGGGAAAGATTCGGTAGCAAGGTGAGGTAGTAGGCTAGTGTTCCAATCTTCTCTAGGATCTCGAATGGGCCTATGAAACTCAGGCTTAACTTTCTATTTCTCCCAAAGCGAGATAGTCCTCTCATCGGTGACATCTTTAGGATCACATGATCTCCCACTTGAAACTCTAAAAGCCTACGTCGCCTATCAGAAAACTCTTCTAGCGGTTCTGAGTGTTTTTAATCTGTCCCTAATCACCTTAATTGCCTCCACTGACTGCTAAACTAACTCTGCGCTTGTTATACTCCTTCCACTAACCTCATTCCAGCAAATTGGAGTTCTACAGGCCCTTTCATATAAAGCCTTAAATAGAGCCATTATGATGCTCTGCTGATAGCTATTATTGTAAGTGAATTCCACCAGATGTAGATGTTCTTCTGATCCATCTTTAAAATCGATCACACACGCCCTCAACATATCTTCCAATGTCTGAATCGTCCTTTCAGATTGTCCATCAGTCTACGGGTGATATGCTGTACTGTACCTCAACTCGTTTCCTAATGCAGTCTACAAGCTTTTCCAAAATGTCACAGTAGTAAAGCGAGGGTCATGTCCGACGTGATTGTCACTAGCACTCCATGCAAACAAACAATTTGATGCACATATATTTCAGCCAGCTTTCCAAAGCAAAGTCCTTTTGCATGCTATGAAGTGAGCAGACTTAGTCAAACTATCGACCACCACCCATATGGAATCGTTTCCTGTCTGGCTCCTTGGTAGTCATGCACAAAATTCATGGTGACATGCTCCCATTTCTATTCTAAGATCTCATGCGATTGCAGCAATCCTCTAGTTTGCAATGCTGCACCTTCACTTGCTGACACGTCAAGTACTTAGCTATATGCTTAGCTACATCTACTTTCATTCTGTTCCACAATAGTGCTAATGTGGGTTCTGATATATCTTAGTACTTCTAGGGTGGATATTATAGTTACTGCGATGAGCTTCAGATAAGATTTCTTCCTTCAACTCTGCATCGTTAGGCATACACAATCATCCCTAAATTTCAACATCCCATCCTTAGTCCCTTGAAACTCGGGTTTCTCTTCGCTACATCCATAGATAAAATTTTTTGAATATCAGGGTCTGTAGATTGAAATTCTTTAATCCTCAAGTGGAATCTTCGACTCGACTCTCAACGTAGCTATTAGACTCGAGAGGTGTCCTGCCTTAATCTTGAATTTTGAGTCTCTTATTCCTTCGAGTAATGTCCATTCTTTAACCATCAACGTGCGCGATGCTCGACTTTCCAGGGTGGTATAAGATATCATAGCCCTAGTCCTTAAGCAATTCCATCCAACAACACTGCCTCATGTTCAACTCCTTTGAGAGAACAGATACTCAAGCTCCGGTGATCCGTGTAAATCTAAACTTCTCTCCAACCAAGTAATGTCTCCAGATCTTAAGTGCGAATATTATTGCTGCCAACTCTAAATCATGTATCGAGTAATTCATTCATGTGGTCTCAACTGTCAATATGCATACGCTACAACTTATCCATGTTGCATCAAGATACACCCAAGTTCACTCAACGATGCATCACTATAGATCTCGAATCCTCTAGCTCCTGATGGAATTGTCAACACAGGCCCAGTTGTTAGTCTATTCTTAAGCTCTTGAAAACTTTCTTCGCACTTATTTGACCATTCAAACTTTACCTCCTCTTCAGTAGGTGTGTCATAGGAGCAACTGTGACATTCTGAAATTCGACATTTTTCGAAATTTGAATATAGAATGGTTATTTCATAAAGGCGCTATAGATGGATCTCACTTGAAACTGATCACTTCGAGATAACTGAACCGAAAGGGAAGGCTAGCTAGGAATATAAGCACGTGGATCAAATGGTCGATATGCGTGACTCCTAAAAGTAACCGTTAGTTTTAGAATTTATTTAAATTTTCCATCTTATGAATGAGGTCGCGAATTGAGTTCCGAAAATAAGACAATCAACTCTCATGAGGTCACAGTTGTGAATTGGATATGCCTAGAAAGGTGTGAAGTGGCAGATTGGGTCTCGGGAATGCCAAGTGAAAAAGGGCAAAATTCAAACTTCTACTAGCCGCTAGTTTGAGCTAGAATCCATGGCATGAGGATAGGAATATTTTAGAGAGGCTAGAAAAATTTTATGACGAAATCCTGAGTCTTTTCCGATCGCAGTTGAGTCAAATCAACACCGATTGAGCCCCTACCGGTCCTGAAATTTCATGATTTTTGAGAAAGTCTCGTCGATCATCTTTTTACCAATTTAACTAGTTTGACCAAAATTATTAATGCCCAAAAATTCACTAATAGTCCGACGATCAGTCAATTCCATCAGCTTTAATCGCTTTTCGATGAATAGTAATTGTAATATAACCCTAGGGATAATATCTACTCTTTCTCTTCTGATTTTCTCTCTTCACCAGAACATTCTCACTCCTTTTTCTCTCTCTCTCTCTCTCGCTCTCTCCTCCCTGCTGGTTCTAGATTTCTGCCGCCACTTCAATCGGCTGTCGATGGAAATTTGGTTCATGTGAATAGTCTTATCGAGAGAGTTCATAAAATTTGAATCATTTGATCTGAGCTCATTTGTCCTTTTGAATCTGCTTTGACATTTCGGTCGACGAATCTGTCTCAAATTTTCAGATTTTTTATTTTGGTTCCCGTTGATATATATCAATCTTGTTTGTCCTAGAACCTATATTCATGTCATAATCTTGTTTTCTAGCTCAATTTGGCCTTGTTTTAGCCCTTGATTAACTCGTTTGGGCTAGCCCACTAGAATCCGTCGTCGTAGTTGTCGCCGCCGTGCATCGCCGATCAATTCCGCTTCTCAGTCAATCCTCAGCCCTGTTTCAACTTCGTTAGGTAAGTTAAACCTCTAGAATTCACTCATGATGTTAGGTTTTCCATGGATTAGCTTTGGGACCGATTTGTGGTAAATCGATTTAGAAAAATTTACTGTAATCGGGTATTTTGAGGAAATTAATTTCTATGGGCTGTGGATATGTTATGGATTGATGAAATTGTGCCATTCATGTTTGAATAAGGCTGTTTGAGGTGGTTGATATGGGGTCCCGTGAGGTTTGGGTACCAAAAAAATTGGATTTTTGGACTTTTATTAAAAGGGGCCAATAGTATTTTGAAAGTCACTATTCACGATCCACAAACACTGTTCACATGCTGTTCCAATTTGATTTTAATTTGAAAATGACAGTTTTTTGAGTCTCGTTGTGGACAAGTACTGAAGAATGGGTTTTTGGAGCATTTTACGCAAAATTGGGCCCGAGCAATATTTTTAGATAGAGGGACCATGACTTTTGGTTGGTTTAAGAGATCTTTTGCATCATGTTGTTTGGCACAAGTGGCTGTGTTAAGTAAAATAAACTACGCTAGTTAGCCTGTATTGCTATGGTTATATAGCTATTTGACCTGCTGCTTGGATTAGTAAAACTCGTACATTGGATGAGTTTCGTTTCTTGTGTGATTATAGCCGGTCTTAGTGAGAAAGTTTTAGAAGCATGAGCGTAGAGATAGAAGAGTAGAGGAGGTTTTGGAGCATCTAGCTCACAGGCTAGAGTTACCGAGAAACCGGAAATGCTCAGCTGCTGAATGCCCAAGGCTGCAAGGAATCCTCGAATGGAATGGTTTATGATAAGCCCTAGAGAAATTAAGAATTTGATGGGCAGACAGGTAGAAGGAAGAGCTGCTGAGCTTGCCCAAGCCGATGAAGTTGCAGTAGCAGTAATGAATGTGAATATTGGAGGCGGAAATGGAGCTTGACAGATGCATGAAAGTGGTTGAGCAGTTTGAAAAAGTTAAAGACGTCAAAGTTCAATGGAAGTGGAGGACCTGAGGTAGGCTTCAATGGATTGAAGGAATTGGAGTGAAGGTTTGTGCCTTATTGGGGTGCACGGAAGAGGAAAAGAGTCACATGGGTGGTGTAATTACTGAGGGTACAGCCACGCGATTTGTGGAAGTAAACTCAAGAGAGAGTATTCCCCCGAAGGAGTAGAACAGAATTAGGAGGGCCTTTGGAGCATTCAATGGGAAGTAATTTTTCAAAAGCTGCACAGGAAAAGAAAATGGACAAGAGTTCTTGCGACTTGAGAAGGTAAGGACTGTAGACCAGTACGACGACGAGTTTGCAAGGTGTCCAAAGTTTTCCCAAAGGGATGATAGAGAATCCCTGGGATAAGGCTAAGAGGTTCCGTGATGGTTGAAGCCGGGAACTCCAATAGTTAGGTAATACCAAAATAGTGTAGGGGAGATGGAACGATTATGAGAGGGTACAAGAGATAGAAAGGGGACCTGATGGAAAGGGCCGCCTGCATTTGGATGCGGTTTGTGCATGATCGAGCTAGCAGAAGTATTGGAAAGAGGCTTATGCAGATGATAATCGGAGGTTAGGTCCCCTCTTGCTCGAGAAAATTTAGGAAATCCGAATTATTTCACCCCAATATACCTGCACGTGAGTGTGGAAGGAGGTAGCTAGAGGTCTTTGGCCCAAGTGTTGATTGGAGCTGTTTTAGGCGTGGGTGATTGGGCATCATACAAGAAGCTGTACGCACAGCATGCCCCTTGGACCTCAAATTTCAGCCACAAGGACCCCAAATTAGAGCTGTCCTCAAGGAAACCAAAATAGACCTCTAGCACAAGGGCACGGGTGTATGCGGTGGTGTGGAAGGAAGTAGAGAAACGCGCCCGCGTGACACCAGTACCGTGTCTTCTGTGGCCCTGCTACATATGCCTTTATTTGATCCTGAGTGTTCGCATTCATTTTATATATGAGAAGTTGGAAGTTGGCTTAGATGGTGTTGAGATGAAAACGTTAGAAGTGTTATTGCATGTGGCGACTACATTGAAGGATACTGTGAATGCTCTGGTTGGTTGTCCTGAATGTAAGCTAGGATGCGGTGGTAGGGAAGAATTGACTAGTTATTTAGTGGTGTTGTCCCATGTAGATTTTCATATTATTATTGAAATGGAGTGACTGGCGAAGCATGGAGCCATAATTGATTGTAGTAGCAGGGTGTTCACCTAATTCAGTGGGTCACTCTAGATATGTAATTTTGGAAAAACCGAGGAGGAAACCAGATCCCTTGGATATCGTCATTGAGGCAACCAAGTCAATTGGACGAAGGATGTCTTGGTCTTGCCTCAGTTGGGGATTATTTGGCCTAAAGAAGTCGAAGCTGGAGGAAGTACTAGTAGTATGAGATTTTCTAGATGTTTTTTTCCAAGAATGGTTAGGATTGGCACCAGAAAGAGAAAGTAGAGTTTGTGAGTCGAACTAGCCCCGAGATGGAGTCCAGTTTCAAAGGCACCTTATAGGATGGTGTTTGTCGGAGTTAAAAGAGTTAAAAGTGAGCTACAGGAGTTGTGGACAAAAGGGTTCATTCGTCCAAGGCAGTCGCCAGGGTGCGCCAGTGCTTTTGTAGAAAAAAAAAGATGTCGTCATTGCGGTACACTATGCATGGGACTATAGGTAGTTGAACTAGCTAACCATCAATAAAAGTATACCTTGACAAGGATAGAGATCTGTCACGACAGTTGCCAAGGGCGTCGGTTTTCTCACAGATGATTTTATTATATTTAAAGACGGGTTACCATCAGCCAGATCAGGAAAGAGGATGTGCCGAGAAGAAGAGGCATAGAGAGATAGGGCATTATGAGTTTATAGTTATGCCCTTTAGATGACGGAATGCCCCAGTTGCTTTATGGGCATGCGAATCGTTTGTTCATAAGAGTTTTTAGATCCAATTCGCTATGTTTTCATAGACGAATTCTAGTGTATTAAAAAAGCTTCTGTGACTAATGAGATCCACAT
>JAGVVM010021313.1:0-21092 GCA_019149425.1 Psidium friedrichsthalianum | reverse complement strand
TGGTGTGATCACATTCCAAGAGAGAAATGGACAAAGGCTTTTGATGATGAAGGAAGGAGATATGGAGCCATGACAAACAAATTTAGTAGAATCGGTTAATGGGATGCTGAAGACTGTTCGTGCTTTACCTATCACAGCTATGGTGAATAAGATATTGTACCGACTGGTCCAATATTTTGACACAAGAAGAACGCTATACAGGGGGCAGAAGGGCGACGGATACATATATACTCAATTTGCGGTAACACGCTCGGGCAAAATAGTCAAGCTGCAAATAGGCATGAAGTAACACGATTTGACTCTGATAGAGGAGTCTTTGAAGTGAAAACCGGATTTAATAGATCCAGAGGAACAGGGGGCCACAAACATATAGTACGCCTACACGAGCGAACATGCACATGTGGAAAATTTCAAGAGCTAAAAATCCCATGTTCCCACGTAATTGCTGCATGTCAAATAACTGGAATTGATTACAATGCGTACGTTGATGAATTCTATACATTGGATAGAACACTTCAGTGCTATCAGTACATGTTCTATCCATTGGGGAATCCCGATTACTGGCCTGAGCCTAATGATCTACCATTAGTGCCAAACCCGAACCGAATCAGGAAGAAAGGAAGGCCCCGCGCATCACGGATACGAAATGAGATGGACTGGAGAACGCCGAGCAGTAGCACTGCACGAAATCATTGTACAAACTGTGGAAAATCTGGGCACAATAGGCAAACTTGTGCATACAGATCGGCCAGAGAATAAAATTTAGATAGTGTGTGTACGTTGAATGTAATGCATCTGAATTGCATATTCAATTTACTTGTGTGAATTATGTAAATTAGATGTATGAATTTTTTTTTTTTTATAATATGACAATTGTGTGACATTCATTAAGGTCCTATGTTCCATTTGTAGACATGGCACAAATTAAGTTCCTACATATTTTATTTTACGAATATTATTTATTTTACATAGTAAATATGTTATAAAAAGAATTAATTAAGTATTGATAATTATTAAGTATTGATAATTATGTTATAAAAATAAGCTTCAAAAGGAAAAAAATTATATTTACAAAGTTATATAAATGTAAAGTTATAAGAAGAAGTGAAAAAAAATACGAAATACAAAAAAAAAAACAACCGCACCGGCCTCGTGAATATTATTTATTAATTCTTTACATAGTAAATAAATAAATTACATATATTAATATATTCATCAATTAATTATTGATGATTATGTTATAAAAGTAAGACTCAAAAGGAAAAAAAAATAATATTTACGAATTTATTTAAATATAAAATTATAAAAAAACGTAAATAAATACGAAATTAAATTTAAAAAAACTAACGCACCAGCCTCATGAATATTATTTATTAATTATTTACATAGTAAATAATTTAATTACAAACATCTTAATAAAATTTACAATAAATTATTGATAATTATGTTATAAAAATTAGCTTCAAAAGGGAAAAAAATTATATTTATAAGAAGAAGTGAAAAAAATAAATATTAAAAAAACTACTGCGCTGGCCTCCTGAATATTATCTATTAATTATGTTATAAAAATAATCCTCAAAAGGAAAAAATTATATTTACAAAGTTATATAAATATAAATTTATAAGAAGAAGTGAAAAATACGAAATTACAAAAAAAAAAAAACTACAGCGCCGACCTCCTAAATATATTTTAATTCTTTACATAGCAAATAAATAAATTACATATATTAATGCATTTATCAATTAATTATTGATAATTATGTTATAAAAGAAAAGCCATAAAAGGAAACAAATTAATATTTAAAAATTTATTACATATAAAATTATAAACATACGCAAATAAATACAATACGAAATTAAATTAACAAAACTAAATAATTTAATTACGTACATCTTAATAAAATTTTCAATTATTCATTGATAGTTATGTTATACAAATAGGCTTCAAAAGGAAATAAATTATATTTACAATAATAATGTAAATATAAAATTATACAAACATGTCAAAAAATGATATTTTAAAAAAAGCTACCGCACCAACATCTTAAATATTTTTTAAAATTATTTACATACTAAATAAATTAATTGCATGCATATTAATAAAATTTTCAATTAATTGTTGATAATTATGTTATAAAAATAAGCTTCAAAAGGACAAAAAAATTATATTTAAAAATTTAAATAATGATAAAATTATTAAAAATTAGTAAATAATTAAAAAATTAAAAAAAGCTGCAGCACTGGCCTCCTGAATATTTTTAATTTATTATTTACATAATTAATTTATTTTTTACATACTCAATAAATTAATTAAATGCATATTAATAAATTTTTTAATTAAATATAGATAATTATATTATAAAAATAAGCTTGAAATGAATAAAAATTATATTTACAATTTTATAGAAATTTGAAATTGTTACAAACACGACAACAATTACGAAATTAAGAAAAAATGCCCGCACGGGTCCCATGCGGCGGCACTAATTTATTAAGCTTGTTATCGATATTCTTTTAATTTGAATATGAGATCTTTACATATCCCACCAATTTTATTTTATGAATATTTATTTACCTATTAATTCAACTAATTACATATATCTTATTAAATTTATTAATTAATTATCGATAATTATGTTCTAAATATAAACCTCAAACTAAAAACATTACATTTCAAAATTTATATAAATTTAAGGTTTATAATATATTTAAATCGTATTTTTTTAAAAAAAAAAGCAAAAAAAAAAAAATCGGCCGGGCCGCTGGGCCCGCGCGGGCCCGCGCGCAGTAAGACTGCCGCGCCCGGCCGCGCGGCACTTTGAGTGCCGCGGCAAACCCAAAATGGGAAAAAAAAATTTTCCAACCTAAATGGTAAAAAAAAAAATATTAACCTAAATTGGAAAAAAATCCCCGAATCGTGGCCGGAAAGCGCTACCGTGCAGCGGACGAGGAAGACGAGCAGCGGTGCCAAAAGGCGTTGCGGGAGTTCTTCCACTTCTTGGGGATGTTTCTACCGGCGGACTCTCTTCCTTTCCTGAAGTGGCTCGACCTGGGTGGACATGAGAAGGCCATGAAGAGGACAGCTGAAGAACTAGATGAAATTGTCGGTGGCTGGTTGGATGAACACAAGATCGACAAGGATTCCAGTGAGACGAATGGTGGTAGAGATTTCATGGACGTCATGCTTTCGGTCCTTAACGATGACGAAATGGGAGGTTATGATGCTGATACGATTATAAAAGCTACATGCTTGGTAAGTTTTTGTTCGCTCACCGTTGGAGCAGCCTTTACTTCTTCATAATGCTAGTTGCTGCATATCAATTAGTAAAGGTCGATTGTCAATAGGTTAAACTCTGTTTGTTTCATGAAAAAACGACTGCTGGGACAAATGTTTTCCTTAAGGATCGCTTTTATCGCTTAAAATAATTAGCCAATGATGTGTTCTTTCATTATCAATAATCATTATGTCTAAATATTTCCATGGGCGATACAAATATTTGTTATTCATTTGTTTTTGTAAGCGATATAATCAATCATTTTTTGAAGAATATTTTTCAAATTATTCATTTTTTGCAAAATAAATAAAGTCTTAGATGATTTCAACTAAGGTGAGAAATGGTTCGAATGGTTCAATTCAAGTGTTAGAACCATATAACTCTCTAACAGGAAGGACGAGTTCTAGAAAACTTGAATTAGACCGATTTATCATAGAACGAAGCCTAGACCTAAACCAGCCTAGCCAAGTTCTAGGTAGAATTGCGAACTAGTTTGGCCCTATAATTTTTTTTAAAATTTTCAGTATTTCAAGAAATAAATAACTTTTCTTTTCTTTTTTTCAGTAAAGACTTTCTCTCTTTTATGTTAGGACATGGAAAATATGCACATTGAAGATATTGCTTATAAAAATAAATAAACGAAAGATTTTTTCATCGCCACAAAATGAGTTAGATATAAATTGTTGTATAATAAAATATTTTTCATTGATTAATTATTTTAAGCGACACAAATAATTGTCTTTAGAAAAAAAAATTTCAATCCTCTTGTTTTTCGTGAAACAAATTAAGCATGATTAGAAATCAAGTAAGTTGGAGAACCTAATTTGCGCGCGCACAGAAAAAAAAAAATGTTTGAGCACTCAACTTCGAAAGCAGCTCAAATTAGAGCGGCTAAAGTTGGACTAAAGGTATTTTTTACATAGTATTGGGGGCTTATTTTTATTCTTAAATTAATGTCAGCGTCCCTTTTGAACATCTTCCAATCACGGGCAAAACATGTGGGACTAAATTTGGAATCAATTACATATTATGCATCTCCTTTTTCGTTATTGCACCAGATTTTGGACCAATGTTTTGTTGCCCATGAATTGGAAGCGCACGTGAAATTAGATTGGTGCTGTGGTTAATGTTCATATCTCACTTCTAACGAGGAAAACATGTTTGTTTTTTTCCCGAAGGCGATGATTGCAGGAGGCAGTGATACGACTGCGGTCACCCTGACATGGGCAATCTCGCAGTTGTTGAACAACCTTCCCGTCCTAAAGAAAGCTCAAGAAGAGCTCGACGCTCAGGTCGGCAAGCATAGGCATGTGAAACAAGCGGACATCGCTAGCCTAAACTACCTCCACGCCATAGTGAAGGAGACTCTCCGATTACACCCGGCGGCCCCACTCTCGGGGCCACGCCTCTTCACCGAGGATGGCACCGTCGGCGAGTACCATGTGCCCAAGGGCACGAGGCTGATCGTGAATGTCTCAAAAATACACATCGACCCTACAACATGGTCTGATCCGCTGGAGTTCAAGCCTGAGAGGTTCTTGAGCAGCCATAAGGACGTCGACGTGACGGACTCCAACTTCGAGCTCCTACCATTTGGAGGTGGCAGGAGAATCTGTCCTGGAATATCTTTTGGGCTCCGGGCGGTGCATTTTCTGCTGGCTAGGTTCTTGCATGCGTTCGACATATCAACCTTAGATGATTTGCCCGTGGATATGTCCGAGAGCTTCGAGATGACAACTATAAAGGCGACCCCGCTCGAAGTTATGCTCATGCCGAGATTACCGGACAAGCTCTATCAATCAAGATAATCAAGAGTAGCATGAAAAGGCTAATGGTTTGTGATTCAACTAAGGTTACTATTTGTTAGAATATGTCTTGAGTTTAAGCTCGTCAAATAAAATAAAATTTGATTGGAATAAAGTGAAGAGTTGATCGTTATATTAAATAATAAAAGGGGCGCGCAATATCTTAAGGGATATTGGAGTCTGAGAAGAAAAATAGAAGGAAGATTGTTTTGGACTTACATTCCTCTTCTGGCTTGGAGTGGTACTTGATGAAGGAAAAAAAAAAAGCCAGAAAAGGGAAAGTCAATATTGTGAACTTTGTTGACCAAATCCTATTTGGATTTTTATCTTCGTTTCCAATCTACATGGCAATCTTTTAGGATCAACTTCTGTATTTCTGTTGGGGGTGGCTACTTAAAGATAATGATGGGTTTGTCTTCTGTCCAGCTTGCATATATATATACACACACACATACATATACATACATACATACATACATACACACATACACACATAACACACACAAGTAAAGACGTGACGAAGAGAGAGTCTTGAAGCGCGGTTCTGGAGTGCTTGGCGCAAATGCTTTCTTATTCGTGAATTACATCCCGATGAAGATCCATGAGTGTTTGATAGCCAATTAAATCTTGTGGTTAGATTTGTGTTAATTCATTCACGAGATTGAAATATTATTTCATGAAAAATTGAGGGCTAAATACTACATGAGTTGTTGGATATAATTGGGATCGGAAAATACTGAGAGGGTTTGAGTGATTTGAGTCTGATATGTAATTTCAATTGAATCGCTAATTTTATAATGAAATTCGTTGCTGCTTTCCTCGTGGACGTAGGTCTCTATGACGAAATTATGTATATCTAGTGTTCGATTTATTTTCTTGTTTTGTCTATTTTATTGCTCAATCACTCGTTCTGTGCAATACTATCGTTTACCACTTCCATGCATATTGTATTACTATGTGACTAGTCATGTATGGATGGACTCGCTCATGCTTTCCTTGCCCATATGCCAATCCTACGGGTATAGCCATCGTCAATAAGATCCTACCATCCAATCTCATATAGCCATCAGCATCATTATCATCCCTTGGATGATTGCAACGCATCTCTTCCCCCCCTCTCCTTTGGTTTGCCCTACTTGCCTCATTATCATCAATAAGATCTGATCATTCAATCTCATTTAGCCATAAACATCATTATCACCCAGCAACTAGGCTGGATGAGGACAATCACTCTCAGAGACGGCGAGATTGAGCCTCACACTGCCAGCAACGTCGCTGGTCGCAATGAAAAGTCATAAAAAGAGGAAAAAGAGAGAAATTTATAAAAATTGTTCACATTATTGCCAATGGCAAAACATAGGACGGTCAGTATCCTTGTTGGCGATTTTTAGCCAAAATTGGTTAGATAAACTGAATTAGCACAAATACAAAAGATTTAGGACTAAATTGACCAAAAAAAATGTTAGAACTGAATTGGTACAATTAAAATAAATTTTGGACTTTTTTTATTATTTCTCCCGTCAATTTGCATATTAAGTTTTGGATACATTCAATTTGAGTTTCTAGGCAAAATCTACAGACTAAAAAGACCAATCTACCCATGAACACATCACATGGTTGCTTTGCTTGACCACGGGTGGAGCTTGACCCAAATCAAATCGAGCTCGATGCCAAAGTAGCTTAGGGCGTGCATGGCAATGCTTTTGATCTAAAAATCAACTTCTAGTTAGAAGTTAATTTTTCTACTTTTACTTCTGAGTAAAAGTTGATTTTTTTTTCGTACTTCTGGAGAGAAGTAAAGTTCAAGTGGCTCCAAAAACTCTTCTTGAGCAAAAGAAAAAATGTTTCAGAAGTAGAAAAATAAAGTTGCGTAACCAAACAGATTTCTATTCCAAAAACACCTTGTAAAGTAGAAATCCTACTCTAGAAGTATTGTCATGCGCACCCTTAACCACATGGTCGAGCTCCATGCCTTGGTGGAGATTGAACAAGGTTTGGGGCATCGAGCTTGACTATATCCAGCATCAAGTCGTTGGTGGATGTTGGGCTAAAAAATGGGTGTGTAAGAGTGTGTGTGTGAGAGAGAGAGAGATGTGTAGGGTGAAACCCAATCAAGCCACTCATGAGTACATCGCGCTCGACTCGATGACTACTCAAGATTGACTCATCAATTTTGAAGTCGAGCTATTTGGTCGAGCTATTTGAGTATTTTCTCTAGTCAAGCTCAATCCTGTAAATAAGCTCGCGGAATATAACTAAAATTGCATGATAATCGAGATCATTAAGCTCGAGTTGAGTTTTCTTTACAAGTCAAACATAAGAAATCCGAGGGTGGCTATTAGCGATGAGGCGATGGCTTGGCTCGAAGCTTTGATGGTAGTTGTGGGCAACGCCGAGGAGGAGGGGATGAGCTTGGGTTCGGATTGGGTTTTTTGTTAGATGGGTCTTGGGATGGATCGGCTTGGGACGACGGATGCTGGACGTAACTCTAGTTTAACGATAAACCAAGATAAAATCTCACGTCTCAATTTTCTTTTCTTGCTTTACGTTTTACTTCGACTTGATTGTATGCCGAATCCTAATAGAATTAGGGTGTGGAATTTCGCGAGAACGACCGGGAATTGCGGGGCCGCCAACCAAGAGGAGTTGGTGGAACGGATTTCTCGGATCTCCGACTCGTGTTCTCTGATGGTTATGCAGTTTCACGATCAAGTCGAGGTCAGTCACGGACTTGAACTTGTGAGTTTTTGCCGGTCGCGACTGTAATCGCGACTTTCATCCTCTAAGGCCTAGCTAGTACTTGGCGAACTGATTTGAACTTAGCTCGACCTGTCAAACGACGTAGTTAGGTCGCTTTCTCTGCAGTTTCGTGAAGGCCGTTGCTTTGGCTGCTTAAGACAGCAATCGTCAGTTGTTATACGCTGTTGTCGTGCTGGCGAAATATGGCGTCTCATCGTGAGTGCAATCACCCGTGTGGATCGTGTCTCTGGCTCTTGGTTGAGGCGTCGGAGTCGGAGAATTTGGTTGGGGCCCCGCACATCTGATTGCCTGTTTCCCCCTTTTCAAAAGAAAAAGATTTCTTAATCAAAATGATTTGTATGGCCCAATCACGCTCGTCCACATTACAGCCATGAAGCGCTTCTGCTTCCTTTTAAGGTGTCCTCAGTTTCTGATCAAAAATGGGGCACTTTGAATCTTTGCTTTTTCAGAACGTGTTGTTCACTATGCAGTAGTGATGTTTTTTTTCTTTGGTAAGGCACTATGCAGTAGTGATGTTTCGTGCCGAAAATTTGAACGTTCCTACCATCTTCGAGCCTAAAAAGCAAAAGCTGGCTTTGCTGTATTGGAAGTCACTTTCTTTCCCCAGATTGATGCTTTGTTTAACTTTTTGCCTCAGTCGTTTGAAAATGAAACTGGGTCACTATACGCTTTCTTTTCCAGCCTGTTGCTTTAACCAAGACTTTCGCCCTAGTTGTTTGAAAATGAAATGGTTGATGGGTCCTATGATATGGTGGATGTAGCTTTTAGCTTTTTCAACCAATGAAGTCAAAGCTTCATGTAACAGCAAATCCTTAATTTAGCAGCCATTAGTCTGTTTTGATGGTCAAAATCGTGAGACGCTAATGAAAGCTTGGTTACAGGTTAGAGTGAGGATAAAGGTAGTTCTTGATAAACCTGACGTGTAGTGGCGGATGAAGCATGCAAATGCAGAGCCAATTGGGTCATATTGGACAAGTAATTTAATATAAATGTATCATTAATTCCTTAGACTGTATCAATAAAAATTGTGTTTATTTGGTATGACTTTTGCCTATGTCTAATTTCTTATCCTTATATCTGCTAGTTGAATTGGGAAGCATACATGTCACCTCCCGCGTCTTAATTAGATTTATAGTTTGTCATTTTAGGCTGAATGAACTTTTTAGTTCTCATGAGGAGATTCTTTTAGAGTAGTTCCGTAGTGTTAGTGCTCCAAAGGGGGAATTGGTTGTGGATGAATAGTTTTGTCTCGTTGCTACTCTAGGCAGGGCATTCTCTAGTTTCTTTCTGTTTGGACTGTTCATAGAGTTATTGACATGTGCCATTCTCTTAGCATTTATATTCTGTTGCCACTTCGACTGGTAGAAGCCAATGAATTTGAGCTCGCACTCAATCCAGTGAATTTTCATGTCAACCTTACAATGCATTGAAAAGCAATTGGAAATTGCTAATAGACAATCCATTCACGTTTTCTTGTTTTGTTTCTTCTTTGGTTTCTTTTTTGGGCAAATCTACTTTGGTAATTATCAGGAGCCTGCAATCATTGTTCCATTCAACGTCCCTTGATGTTATCTAATTATGTTACCTTCGTGGACGGGTTATAGTGTACAATACTTAGAAACTGAGTCTATGAATTTAATTCTTCCTTCCATATCTGAAAAGACATTATTGGACATTCAGTCGCCATAAACTCTTTTGCTAAATACAGGAACTTGGAGCAAGAATTGACTCGTTGCTTGGAGGAAGTCCGCTGCAACATTGCGGTGATGAAGTTCTCACGCAAAAGTTCTCAGATTGAATTTAGGATGTTCAAATGAACTCCAGACCCCCTTCTATTCTGCTACTTCTTCTCCATTTGTGGATGACGGAGAGTTCAATGCCTACAGGATGAAGCATTCTACTCCAGTCTTCGAAGTTATGACACAGCAGGGTTTTTTTTTCACTTATACGAAAGAAATCCAGTCTTCGAAGGACAGAGGAAGGGATGTTATTCACCATATTTGACAAAGAATGAGTTGAAATACCCCTTTACAGTACTAGAATCATACGGGAAAGGTTGTGACTCTCAAAAACCTTAACTTCATCTCTATCAGTTGACAGTAGTAAGGTGTATTGGGTTCCGCAAAATCATATGCGTGATGTAAAGCGTCTCCCCATTGGAAACAATCAAAAAACATCTAATAATTATAGCAATACTTAAAAATTACATGACGTTCGTGCTTATTAAACTTGAGCCTCAAACTTTATTAATAAGTTAATTATAATCGAGTCAAGTATAGTTATGTCAAGCTTGAGCATATCAATTATCTAATCAAGTCAAGTTTATGCAAGAAAATTGATACTCGAATAAGCTTGAGTCAAGTTTCGACCATTATATAGATAAGTTAAGTCAAGGTCAACCTCACAAGGTAACGACTTGACCCAGCTTGATCACTCTCCCTAGTGCGGAGAATTGGGGATGGAAGGAGGAAAAAGTGTAGCCGACGATATCCGTCGCTGATGAGGCGGTGGCCTGGATTGAGGCGCCAAGTGGATAGATGACGCTCATGGGTGTGGTGATGGGTCGGTGAGGGATGACAGATGGTTAAATATGCAGATTCGTGAAGAGCACAAAATTCCTAACGCTACTTGAAGAGCGACCCGAAAAGTGGGGTTTTACACTTTTATCAATGCAGTCTCAACCTTTTAAGTTTGTTGATTTAGTCCTAAAAGTTTAGGACTAAATCAACAAACTTAAAAGGTTGAGACTGCATTGATAAAAGTGTAAAACCCCACTTTTCGGGTCGCTCTTCAAGTAGCGTTAGGATTTTGTGCTCTTCACGAATCTGCATATTTAACCATCTGTCATCCCTCACCGACCCATCACCACACCCATGAGCGTCATCTATCCACTTGGCGCCTCAATCCAGGCCACCGCCTCATCAGCGACGGATATCGTCGGCTACACTTTTTCCTCCTTCCATCCCAATTCTCCGCACTAGGGAGAGTGATCAAGCTGGGTCAAGTCGTTACCTTGTGAGGTTGACCTTGACTTAACTTATCTATATAATGGTCGAAACTTGACTCAAGCTTATTCGAGTATCAATTTTCTTGCATAAACTTGACTTGATTAGATAATTGATATGCTCAAGCTTGACATAACTATACTTGACTCGATTATAATTAACTTATTAATAAAGTTTGAGGCTCAAGTTTAATAAGCACGAACGTCATGTAATTTTTAAGTATTGCTATAATTATTAGATGTTTTTTGATTGTTTCCAATGGGGAGACGCTTTACATCACGCATATGATTTTGCGGAACCCAATACACCTTACTACTGTCAACTGATAGAGATGAAGTTAAGGTTTTTGAGAGTCACAACCCTTTCCCCGTATGATTCTAGTACTGTAAAGGGGTATTTCAACTCATTCTTTGTCAAATATGGTGAATAACATCCCTTCCTCTGTCCTTCGAAGACTGGATTTCTTTCGTATAAGTGAAAAAAAACCCTGCTGTGTCATAACTTCGAAGACTGGAGTAGAATGCTTCATCCTGTAGGCATTGAACTCTCCGTCATCCACAAATGGTGAAGAAGTAGCAGAATAGAAGGGGGTCTGGAGTTCATTTGAACATCCTAAATTCAATCTGAGAACTTTTGCGTGAGAACTTCATCACCGCAATGTTGCAGCGGACTTCCTCCAAGCAACGAGTCAATTCTTGCTCCAAGTTCCTGTATTTAGCAAAAGAGTTTATGGCGACTGAATGTCCAATAATGTCTTTTCAGATATGGAAGGAAGAATTAATTCATAGACTCAGTTTCTAAGTATTGTACACTATAACCCGTCCACGAAGGTAACATAATTAGATAACATCAAGGGACGTTGAATGGAACAATGATTGCAGGCTCCTGATAATTACCAAAGTAGATTTGCCCAAAAAAGAACCAAAGAAGAAACAAAACAAGAAAACGTGAATGGATTGTCTATTAGCAATTTCCAATTGCTTTTCAATGCATTGTAAGGTTGACATGAAAATTCACTGGATTGAGTGCGAGCTCAAATTCATTGGCTTCTACCAGTCGAAGTGGCAACAGAATATAAATGCTAAGAGAATGGCACATGTCAATAACTCTATGAACAGTCCAAACAGAAAGAAACTAGAGAATGCCCTGCCTAGAGTAGCAACGAGACAAAACTATTCATCCACAACCAATTCCCCCTTTGGAGCACTAACACTACGGAACTACTCTAAAAGAATCTCCTCATGAGAACTAAAAAGTTCATTCAGCCTAAAATGACAAACTATAAATCTAATTAAGACGCGGGAGGTGACATGTATGCTTCCCAATTCAAACTAGCAGATATAAGGATAAGAAATTAGACATAGGCAAAAGTCATACCAAATAAACACAATTTTTTATTGATACAGTCTAAGGAATTAATGATACATTTATATTAAATTACTTGTCCAATATGACCCAATTGGCTCTGCATTTGCATGCTTCATCCGCCACTACACGTCAGGTTTATCAAGAACTACTTTATCCTCACTCTAACCTGTAACCAAGCTTTCATTAGCGTCTCACGATTTTGACCATCAAAACAGACTAATGGCTGCTAAATTAAGGATTTGCTGTTACATGAAGCTTTGACTTCATTGGTTGAAAAAGCTAAAAGCTACATCCACCATATCATAGGACCCATCAACCATTTCATTTTCAAACAACTAGGGCGAAAGTCTTGGTTAAAGCAACAGGCTGGAAAAGAAAGCGTATAGTGACCCAGTTTCATTTTCAAACGACTGAGGCAAAAAGTTAAACAAAGCATCAATCTGGGGAAAGAAAGTGACTTCCAATACAGCAAAGCCAGCTTTTGCTTTTTAGGCTCGAAGATGGTAGGAACGTTCAAATTTTCGGCACGAAACATCACTACTGCATAGTGCCTTACCAAAAAAAAAACATCACTACTGCATAGTGAACAACACGTTCTGAAAAAGCAAAGATTCAAAGTGCCCCATTTTTGATCAGAAACTGAGGACACCTTAAAAGGAAGCAGAAGCGCTTCATGGCTGTAATGTGGACGAGCGTGATTGGGCCATACAAATCATTTTGATTAAGAAATCTTTTTCTTTTGAAAAGGGGGAAACAGGCAATCAGATGTGCGGGGCCCCAACCAAATTCTCCGACTCCGACGCCTCAACCAAGAGCCAGAGACACGATCCACACGGGTGATTGCACTCACGATGAGACGCCATATTTCGCCAGCACGACAACAGCGTATAACAACTGACGATTGCTGTCTTAAGCAGCCAAAGCAACGGCCTTCACGAAACTGCAGAGAAAGCGACCTAACTACGTCGTTTGACAGGTCGAGCTAAGTTCAAATCAGTTCGCCAAGTACTAGCTAGGCCTTAGAGGATGAAAGTCGCGATTACAGTCGCGACCGGCAAAAACTCACAAGTTCAAGTCCGTGACTGACCTCGACTTGATCGTGAAACTGCATAACCATCAGAGAACACGAGTCGGAGATCCGAGAAATCCGTTCCACCAACTCCTCTTGGTTGGCGGCCCCGCAATTCCCGGTCGTTCTCGCGAAATTCCACACCCTAATTCTATTAGGATTCGGCATACAATCAAGTCGAAGTAAACGTAAAGCAAGAAGAAAATTGAGACGTGAGATTTTATCTTGGTTTATCGTTAAACTAGAGTTACGTCCAGCATCCGTCGTCCCAAGCCGATCCATCCCAAGACCCATCTAACAAAAAACCCATCCGAACCCAAGCTCATCCCCTCCTCCTCGGCGTTGCCCACAACTACCATCAAAGCTTCGAGCCAAGCCATCGCCTCATCGCTAATAGCCACCCTCGGATTTCTTATGTTTGACTTGTAAAGAAAACTCAACTCGAGCTTAATGATCTCGATTATCATGCAATTTTAGTTATATTCCGCGAGCTTATTTACAGGATTGAGCTTGACTAGAGAAAATACTCAAATAGCTCGACCAAATAGCTCGACTTCAAAATTGATGAGTCAATCTTGAGTAGTCATCGAGTCGAGCGCGATGTACTCATGAGTGGCTTGATTGGGTTTCACCCTACACATCTCTCTCTCTCTCACACACACTCTTACACACCATTTTTAGCCCAACATCCACCAACGACTTGATGCTGGATATAGTCAAGCTCGATGCCCCAAACCTTGTTCAATCTCCACCAAGGCATGGAGCTCGACCATGTGGTTAAGGGTGCGCATGACAATACTTCTAGAGTAGGATTTCTACTTTACAAGGTGTTTTTGGAATAGAAATCTGTTTGGTTACGCAACTTTATTTTTCTACTTCTGAAACATTTTTTCTTTTGCTCAAGAAGAGTTTTTGGAGCCACTTGAACTTTACTTCTCTCCAGAAGTACGAAAAAAAATCAACTTTTACTCAGAAGTAAAAGTAGAAAAATTAACTTCTAACTAGAAGTTGATTTTTAGATCAAAAGCATTGCCATGCACGCCCTAAGCTACTTTGGCATCGAGCTCGATTTGATTTGGGTCAAGCTCCACCCGTGGTCAAGCAAAGCAACCATGTGATGTGTTCATGGGTAGATTGGTCTTTTTAGTCTGTAGATTTTGCCTAGAAACTCAAATTGAATGTATCCAAAACTTAATATGCAAATTGACGGGAGAAATAATAAAAAAAGTCCAAAATTTATTTTAATTGTACCAATTCAGTTCTAACATTTTTTTTTGGTCAATTTAGTCCTAAATCTTTTGTATTTGTGCTAATTCAGTTTATCTAACCAATTTTGGCTAAAAATCGCCAACAAGGATACTGACCGTCCTATGTTTTGCCATTGGCAATAATGTGAACAATTTTTATAAATTTCTCTCTTTTTCCCTCTTTTTATGACTTTTCATTGCGACCAGCGACGTTGCTGGCAGTGTGAGGCTCAATCTCGCCGTCTCTGAGAGTGATTGTCCTCATCCAGCCTAGTTGCTGGGTGATAATGATGTTTATGGCTAAATGAGATTGAATGATCAGATCTTATTGATGATAATGAGGCAAGTAGGGCAAACCAAAGGAGAGGGGGGGAAGAGATGCGTTGCAATCATCCAAGGGATGATAATGATGCTGATGGCTATATGAGATTGGATGGTAGGATCTTATTGACGATGGCTATACCCGTAGGATTGGCATATGGGCAAGGAAAGCATGAGCGAGTCCATCCATACATGACTAGTCACATAGTAATACAATATGCATGGAAGTGGTAAACGATAGTATTGCACAGAACGAGTGATTGAGCAATAAAATAGACAAAACAAGAAAATAAATCGAACACTAGATATACATAATTTCGTCATAGAGACCTACGTCCACGAGGAAAGCAGCAACGAATTTCATTATAAAATTAGCGATTCAATTGAAATTACATATCAGACTCAAATCACTCAAACCCTCTCAGTATTTTCCGATCCCAATTATATCCAACAACTCATGTAGTATTTAGCCCTCAATTTTTCATGAAATAATATTTCAATCTCGTGAATGAATTAACACAAATCTAACCACAAGATTTAATTGGCTATCAAACACTCATGGATCTTCATCGGGATGTAATTCACGAATAAGAAAGCATTTGCGCCAAGCACTCCAGAACCGCGCTTCAAGACTCTCTCTTCGTCACGTCTTTACTTGTGTGTGTGTATGTGTGTATGTGTGTATGTATGTATGTATGTATGTATATGTATGTGTGTGTGTATATATATATGCAAGCTGGACAGAAGACAAACCCATCATTATCTTTAAGTAGCCACCCCCAACAGAAATACAGAAGTTGATCCTAAAAGATTGCCATGTAGATTGGAAACGAAGATAAAAATCCAAATAGGATTTGGTCAACAAAGTTCACAATATTGACTTTCCCTTTTCTGGCTTTTTTTTTTTCCTTCATCAAGTACCACTCCAAGCCAGAAGAGGAATGTAAGTCCAAAACAATCTTCCTTCTATTTTTCTTCTCAGACTCCAATATCCCTTAAGATATTGCGCGCCCCTTTTATTATTTAATATAACGATCAACTCTTCACTTTATTCCAATCAAATTTTATTTTATTTGACGAGCTTAAACTCAAGACATATTCTAACAAATAGTAACCTTAGTTGAATCACAAACCCATTAGCCTTTTCATGCTACTCTTGATTATCTTGATTGATAGAGCTTGTCCGGTAATCTCGGCATGAGCATAACTTCGAGCGGGGTCGCCTTTATAGTTGTCATCTCGAAGCTCTCGGACATATCCACGGGCAAATCATCTAAGGTTGATATGTCGAACGCATGCAAGAACCTAGCCAGCAGAAAATGCACCGCCCGGAGCCCAAAAGATATTCCAGGACAGATTCTCCTGCCACCTCCAAATGGTAGGAGCTCGAAGTTGGAGTCCGTCACGTCGACGTCCTTATGGCTGCTCAAGAACCTCTCAGGCTTGAACTCCAGCGGATCAGACCATGTTGTAGGGTCGATGTGTATTTTTGAGACATTCACGATCAGCCTCGTGCCCTTGGGCACATGGTACTCGCCGACGGTGCCATCCTCGGTGAAGAGGCGTGGCCCCGAGAGTGGGGCCGCCGGGTGTAATCGGAGAGTCTCCTTCACTATGGCGTGGAGGTAGTTTAGGCTAGCGATGTCCGCTTGTTTCACATGCCTATGCTTGCCGACCTGAGCGTCGAGCTCTTCTTGAGCTTTCTTTAGGACGGGAAGGTTGTTCAACAACTGCGAGATTGCCCATGTCAGGGTGACCGCAGTCGTATCACTGCCTCCTGCAATCATCGCCTTCGGGAAAAAACAAACATGTTTTCCTCGTTAGAAGTGAGATATGAACATTAACCACAGCACCAATCTAATTTCACGTGCGCTTCCAATTCATGGGCAACAAAACATTGGTCCAAAATCTGGTGCAATAACGAAAAAGGAGATGCATAATATGTAATTGATTCCAAATTTAGTCCCACATGTTTTGCCCGTGATTGGAAGATGTTCAAAAGGGACGCTGACATTAATTTAAGAATAAAAATAAGCCCCCCAATACTATGTAAAAAATACCTTTAGTCCAACTTTAGCCGCTCTAATTTGAGCTGCTTTCGAAGTTGAGTGCTCAAACATTTTTTTTTTCTGTGCGCGCGCAAATTAGGTTCTCCAACTTACTTGATTTCTAATCATGCTTAATTTGTTTCACGAAAAACAAGAGGATTGAAATTTTTTTTTCTAAAGACAATTATTTGTGTCGCTTAAAATAATAATCAATGAAAAATATTTTTATTATACAACAATTTATATCTAACTCATTTTGTGGCGATGAAAAAATCTTTCGTTTATTTATTTTTATAAGCAATATCTTCAATGTGCATATTTTCCATGTCCTAACATAAAAGAGAGAAAGTCTTTACTGAAAAAAAGAAAAGAAAAGTTATTTATTTCTTGAAATACTGAAAATTTTAAAAAAAATTATAGGGCCAAACTAGTTCGCAATTCTACCTAGAACTTGGCTAGGCTGGTTTAGGTCTAGGCTTCGTTCTATGATAAATCGGTCTAATTCAAGTTTTCTAGAACTCGTCCTTCCTGTTAGAGAGTTTATATGGTTCTAACACTTGAATTGAACCATTCGAACCATTTCTCACCTTAGTTGAAATCATCTAAGACTTTATTTATTTTGCAAAAAATGAATAATTTGAAAAATATTCTTCAAAAAATGATTGATTATATCGCTTACAAAAACAAATGAATAACAAATATTTGTATCGCCCATGGAATATTTAGACATAATGATTATTGATAATGAAAGAACACATCATTGGCTAATTATTTTAAGCGATAAAAGCGATCCTTAAGGAAAACATTTGTCCCAGCAGTCGTTTTTTTTCATGAAACAAACAGAGTTTAACCTATTGACATCGACCTTTACTAATTGATATGCAGCAACTAGCATTATGAAGAAGTAAAGGCTGCTCCAACGGTGAGCGAACAAAAACTTACCAAGCATGTAGCTTTTATAATCGTATCAGCATCATAACCTCCCATTTCGTCATCGTTAAGGACCGAAAGCATGACGTCCATGAAATCTCTACCACCATTCGTCTCACTGGAATCCTTGTCGATCTTGTGTTCATCCAACCAGCCACCGACAATTTCATCTAGTTCTTCAGCTGTCCTCTTCATGGCCTTCTCATGTCCACCCAGGTCGAGCCACTTCAGGAAAGGAAGAGAGTCCGCCGGTAGAAACATCCCCAAGAAGTGGAAGAACTCCCGCAACGCCTTTTGGCACCGCTGCTCGTCTTCCTCGTCCGCTGCACGGTAGCGCTTTCCGGCCACGATTTCGGGGATTTTTTTCCAATTTAGGTTAATATTTTTTTTTTACCATTTTAGGTTGGAAAATTTTTTTTTCCCATTTTGGGTTTGCCGCGGCACTCAAAGTGCCGCGCGGGCCGGGCGCGGCAGTCTTACTGCCGCGCGGGCCCGCGCGGGCCCAGCGGCCCGGCCGATTTTTTTTTTTTTGCTTTTTTTTTAAAAAAATACGATTTAAATATATTATAACCTTAAATTTATATAAATTTTGAAATGTAATGTTTTTAGTTGAGGTTTTATTTAGAACATAATTATCGATAATTAATTAATAAATTTAATAAGATATATGTAATTAGTTGAATTAATAGGTAAATAAATATTCATAAAATAAAATTGGTGGGATATGTAAAGATCTCATATTCAAATTAAAAGAATATCGATAACAAGCTTAATAAATTAGTGCCGCCGCATGGGACCCGTGCGGGCATTTTTTCTTAATTTCGTAATTGTTGTCGTGTTTGTAACAATTTCAAATTTCTATAAAATTGTAATATAATTTTTATTCATTTTCAAGCTTATTTTTATAATATAATTATCTATATTTAATTAAAAAATTTATTAATATGCATTTAATTAATTTATTGAGTATGTAAAAAATAAATTAATTATGTAAATAATAAATTAAAAATATTCAGGAGGCCAGTGCTGCAGCTTTTTTAATTTTTTAATTATTTACTAATTTTTAATAATTTTATCATTATTTAAATTTTTAAATATAATTTTTTTGTCCTTTTGAAGCTTATTTTTATAACATAATTATCAACAATTAATTGAAAATTTTATTAATATGCATGCAATTAATTTATTTAGTATGTAAATAATTTTAAAAAATATTTAAGATGTTGGTGCGGTAGCTTTTTTTAAAATATCATTTTTTGACATGTTTGTATAATTTTATATTTACATTATTTTGTAAATATAATTTTTTTCCTTTTGAAGCCTATTTGTATAACATAACTATCAATGAATAATTGAAAATTTTATTAAGATGTACGTAATTAAATTATTTAGTTTTGTTAATTTAATTTCGTATTGTATTTATTTGCGTATGTTTATAATTTTATATGTAAATAAATTTTTAAATATTAATTTGTTTCCTTTTATGGCTTTCTTTTATAACATAATTATCAATAATTAATTGATAAATGCATTAATATATGTAATTTATTTATTTGCTATGTAAAGAATTAATAAATAATATTTAGGAGGTCGGCGCTGTAGTTTTTTTTTTTTTGTAATTTCGTATTTTTCACTTCTTCTTATAAATTTATATTTATATAACTTTGTAAATATAATTTTTTTCCTTTTGAGGATTATTTTTATAACATAATTATAATAGATAATATTCAGGAGGCCAGCGCAGTAGTTTTTTTAATATTTATTTTTTTCACTTCTTCTTATAAATATAATTTTTTTCCCTTTTGAAGCTAATTTTTATAACATAATTATCAATAATTTATTGTAAATTTTATTAAGATGTTTGTAATTAAATTATTTACTATGTAAATAATTAATAAATAATATTCATGAGGCTGGTGCGTTAGTTTTTTAAATTTAATTTCGTATTTATTTACGTTTTTTTATAATTTTATATTTAAATAAATTCGTAAATATTATTTTTTTTTCCTTTTGAGTCTTACTTTTATAACATAATCATCAATAATTAATTGATGAATATATTAATATATGTAATTTATTTATTTACTATGTAAAGAATTAATAAATAATATTCACGAGGCCGGTGCGGTTGTTTTTTTTTTGTATTTCGTATTTTTTTCACTTCTTCTTATAACTTTACATTTATATAACTTTGTAAATATAATTTTTTTCCTTTTGAAGCTTATTTTTATAACATAATTATCAATACTTAATTAATTATCAATACTTAATTAATTCTTTTTATAACATATTTACTATGTAAAATAAATAATATTCGTAAAATAAAATATGTAGGAACTTAATTTGTGCCATGTCTACAAATGGAACATAGGACCTTAATGAATGTCACACAATTGTCATATTATAAAAGAAAAAAAAATTCATACATCTAATTTACATAATTCACACAAGTAAATTGAATATGCAATTCAGATGCATTACATTCAACGTACACACACTATCTAAATTTTATTCTCTGGCCGATCTGTATGCACAAGTTTGCCTATTGTGCCCAGATTTTCCACAGTTTGTACAATGATTTCGTGCAGTGCTACTGCTCGGCGTTCTCCAGTCCATCTCATTTCGTATCCGTGATGCGCGGGGCCTTCCTTTCTTCCTGATTCGGTTCGGGTTTGGCACTAATGGTAGATCATTAGGCTCAGGCCAGTAATCGGATTCCCCAATGGATAGAACATGTACTGATAGCACTGAAGTGTTCTATCCAATGTATAGAATTCATCAACGTACGCATTGTAATCAATTCCAGTTATTTGACATGCAGCAATTACGTGGGAACATGGGATTTTTAGCTCTTGAAATTTTCCACATGTGCATGTTCGCTCGTGTAGGCGTACTATATGTTTGTGGCCCCCTGTTCCTCTGGATCTATTAAATCCGGTTTCACTTCAAAGACTCCTCTATCAGAGTCAAATCGTGTTACTTCATGCCTATTTGCAGCTTGACTATTTTGCCCGAGCGTGTTACCCGCAAATTGAGTATATATGTATCCGTCGCCCTTCTGCCCCCTGTATAGCGTTCTTCTTGTGTCAAAATATTGGACCAGTCGGTACATATCTTATTCACCATAGCTGTGATAGGTAAAGCACGAACAGTCTTCAGCATCCCATTAACCGATTCTACTAAATTTGTTGTCATGGCTCCATATCTCCTTCCTTCATCATCAAAAGCCTTTGTCCATTTCTCTCTTGGAATGTGATCACACCC
>JAGVVM010021312.1:0-13957 GCA_019149425.1 Psidium friedrichsthalianum | reverse complement strand
GTTGTCCTCGCCGGAGAGGACCGTGACCCTAATCCCGTCCTCCTCCTCCTCCCCGACGAAGATTTTCTTCTTCTTGGTCAGTGAAACTGGGCTCATCCAGGATGTCATGTCATTACTTTTTTTTCTTTTTGTTTCCTCTCCGTCCGGGCTCTACATGAAGGCAAATCCTCCCGCAAATTTCCCGGATCACCCCTCCACGGGTTTTTTTCCAATTTAGGTTAATATTTTTTTTTTACCATTTTAGGTTGAAAAAAAAAAATTTCCCATTTTGGGTTTGCCGCGGCACTTAAAGTGCCGCGCGGGCCAGGCGGCCCGGCCGAAATTTTTTTTTTTGCTTTTTTTAAAATACGATTTAAATATATTATAAACCTTAAATTTATATAAATTTTGAAATGTAATGTTTTTAGTTTGAGGTTTATATTTAGAACATAATTATCGATAATTAATTAATAAATTTAATAAGATATATGTAATTAGTTGAATTAATAGGTAAATAAATATTCATAAAATAAAATTGGTGGGATATGTAAAGATCTCATATTCAAATTAAAAGAATATCGATAACAAGCTTAATAAATTAGTGCCGCCGCATGGGACCCGTGCGGGCTTTTTTTCTTAATTTCGTAATTGTTGTCGTGTTTGTAACAATTTCAAATTTCTATAAAATTGTAAATATAATTTTTATTCATTTTCAAGCTTATTTTTATAATATAATTATCTATATTTAATTAAAAAATTTATTAATATGCATTTAATTAATTTATTGAGTATGTAAATAATAAATTAAAAATATTCAGGAGGCCAGTGCTGCAGCATTTTTTAATTTTTTAATTATTTACTAATTTTTAATAATTTTATCATTATTTAAATTTTTAAATATAATTTTTTTGTCCTTTTGAAGCTTATTTTTATAACATAATTATCAACAATTAATTGAAAATTTTATTAATATGCATGCAATTAATTTATTTAGTATGTAAATAATTTTAAAAAATATTTAAGATGTTGGTGCGGTAGCTTTTTTTAAAATATCATTTTTTTACATGTTTGTATAATTTTATATTTACATTATTTTGTAAATATAATTTTTTTCCTTTTGAAGCCTATTTGTATAACATAACTATCAATGAATAATTGAAAATTTTATTAAGATGTACGTAATTAAATTATTTAGTTTTGTTAATTTAATTTCGTATTGTATTTATTTGCGTATGTTTATAATTTTATATGTAAATAAATTTTTAAATATTAATTTGTTTCCTTTTATGGCTTTCTTTTATAACATAATTATCAATAATTAATTGATAAATGCATTAATATATGTAATTTATTTATTTGCTATGTAAAGAATTAATAAATAATATTTAGGAGGTCGGCGCTGTAGTTTTTTTTTTTTGTAATTTCGTATTTTTCACTTCTTCTTATAAATTTATATTTATATAACTTTGTAAATATAATTTTTTTCCTTTTGAGGATTATTTTTATAACATAATTATCAATAATTGATTAAAATCTTTATTAAGATAAATGTAATTAATTTATTTAATATGTAAATAATTAATAGATAATATTCAGGAGGCCAGCGCAGTAGTTTTTTTAATATTTATTTTTTTCACTTCTTCTTATAAATATAATTTTTTTCCCTTTTGAAGCTAATTTTTATAACATAATTATCAATAATTTATTGTAAATTTTATTAAGATGTTTGTAATTAAATTATTTACTATGTAAATAATTAATAAATAATATTCATGAGGCTGGTGCGTTAGTTTTTTAAATTTAATTTCGTATTTATTTACGTTTTTTTATAATTTTATATTTAAATAAATTTGTAAATATTATTTTTTTTCCTTTTGAGTCTTACTTTTATAACATAATCATCAATAATTAATTGATGAATATATTAATATATGTAATTTATTTATTTACTATGTAAAGAATTAATAAATAATATTCACGAGGCCGGTGCGGTTGTTTTTTTTTTTGTATTTCGTATTTTTTTCACTTCTTCTTATAACTTTACATTTATATAACTTTGTAAATATAATTTTTTTCCTTTTGAAGCTTATTTTTATAACATAATTATCAATACTTAATTAATTATTTTATTATTAATGTATTTATAAATATTTACTATGTAAAATAAATAATATTCGTAAAATAAAATATGTAGGAACTTAATTTGTGCCATGTCTACAAATGGAACATAGGACCTTAATGAATGTCACACAATTGTCATATTATAAAAAAAAAAAATTCATACATCTAATTTACATAATTCACACAAGTAAATTGAATATGCAATTCAGATGCATTACATTCAACGTACACACACTATCTAAATTTTATTCTCTGGCCGATCTGTATGCACAAGTTTGCCTATTGTGCCCAGATTTTCCACAGTTTGTACAATGATTTCGCGCAGTGCTACTGCTCGGCGTTCTCCAGTCCATCTCATTTCGTATCCGTGATGCGCGGGGCCTTCCTTTCTTCCTGATTCGGTTCGGGTTTGGCACTAATGGTAGATCATTAGGCTCAGGCCAGTAATCGGGATTCCCCAATGGATAGAACATGTACTGATAGCACTGAAGTGTTCTATCCAATGTATAGAATTCATCAACGTACGCATTGTAATCAATTCCAGTTATTTGACATGCAGCAATTACGTGGGAACATGGGATTTTTAGCTCTTGAAATTTTCCACATGTGCATGTTCGCTCGTGTAGGCGTACTATATGTTTGTGGCCCCCTGTTCCTCTGGATCTATTAAATCCGGTTTTCACTTCAAAGACTCCTCTATCAGAGTCAAATCGTGTTACTTCATGCCTATTTGCAGCTTGACTATTTTGCCCGAGCGTGTTACCCGCAAATTGAGTATATATGTATCCGTCGCCCTTCTGCCCCCTGTATAGCGTTCTTCTTGTGTCAAAATATTGGACCAGTCGGTACAATATCTTATTCACCATAGCTGTTATAGGTAAAGCACGAACAGTCTTCAGCATCCCATTAACCGATTCTACTAAATTTGTTGTCATGGCTCCATATCTCCTTCCTTCATCATCAAAAGCCTTTGTCCATTTCTCTCTTGGAATGTGATCACACCATTCAGCTGTTTGTGGATCCCACTCCCTAATGCGGCGCATGATGTGTAAGAACTTCCTTTGTTGATTCTCATAAGCTGTACATAACAATAATAATAAGTACCTGTCAAATAAATTTATGAACACGTATTTTTCTGAAATATCACAAGTAAATTCAAAATTTACCTGCCATCTCAACAAGTCTTTTCCCTTCAGCATTTTTGAAGTGTTTGTTGTAGTTGCTGACAATATGTCGAATACAATATCTATGGTGGCCATACGGAGGACGCCACCCTTCTGTCTCCATTGCTTTCTGAATCCCGATATGCCTGTCTGATATTACACAAACATTTTCTCTACTAGTGACATATCTTCGCAACAAATCCATAAACCAAATCCAATTGTCAACATTCTCCCGATCGACCACAGCAAATGCCAATGGAAATATATGATTATTTCCATCAAATGATGCTGCACAAAGGAGCGTTCCTCGGTATTTTCCATATAAAAAAGTTCCATCGACAAAAATCACAGGACGACAGCTTTTGAAGCCTTCAATTGTTTGTTTATAAGTCCAGAACATCCGGTTGAAGACTTTGCAACTATGATCTATATTCATGTCATCATCAATCACAAATTGAAAACCTGGATTCATTAACTGCATTGCATTCATATACTTTCTCAACTGACCGTATGACTCAGCCCATCCTCCAAAAGTTTTGGCAATCGCCATTTGTTTAGCTGCCCAGGTTTTACGATAAGTAGGTTCGAAACCCACCTTATCTTTAATCTCAGCCATTAGGGGCTTGATTTTCATCTCCGGTTGGGCGGCAACCATTGCTTCTATCTGGCTGCAGAGGTATTTCTGATCAAGTTGCCGATGATCTCTTGATATGTGGGGATTACTGCATGTATGTGGCCCACTGTACTTAGTTATTTTCCATAACCCGGTAGCCGCATTTTTAATTGCACGGAGCCTCCAACGACACGGTCCGTTTGAATTACCACATTTTATTGCATATAATGCCTTCTTCGTCTCATCACTACGGAAATGGTGATTTCTTTGTAAAGAATACTCTTTTCAGCTAACTGCACTGCATCGCGTGAGGGAAATAACATCCCAACATTAAATTCTTTAGAAGAATCAAATAACATACGACTCGGCTTAGCTCTTGTATCTACTTGCATCATGTCAAAGTCAATATCCGAATAGGGCGGTGGATGTACCAACGGTAAAATAGGATTACTACAATGGGTGTTGTAGTATGCCTCCATATCGTCACCTTCGTCATCTTGTTCATCACTGTCATCACTATCGATCCAAAAATCATCTTCCTCATCACTGTCATCATCATCATTGTCATCATTATCATCGTTCTCCATGTATTGATCATCCACACCAATGTCATCTTCAGCAACATTAGAATCTCCCATATCCGAATCATTTATCACTTCGTGTTCATCTACAGTTGCGTAAAACTGTAGAAATCCGATAGAACCAGATTGAAGGGCAAACTGCTGGATCATCTTTACTGCAGAATTATTATGCACCTCCACAATGTCATACATAACACAACCGGTTGTATTAACCGGTTGTCTATACATCAGACTTCGAATATACTGATTTTCTGCTATATTCAACTCGCACGCAATCGTAGCGCGCAATTCATCAAATGTGGATATGTTTCCAAACTCAAACATAGCAGCTTGTCCACCTTCGTAATCATATCCATATTCATTTTGTACTACTCTACCTCCCCAGTGCACAGTCGCAAAAGATCTAAACGACATTCTGGTAAATAAGGAAAGTACAAATTATTTTGTATCTAAAAGTTAATAAATATTTTTTCTTACACATTAACAAATTAGCATTATAACGTTGAATTTAACATATGAAATAAATTTCATAATAATATAAAAATTAATAATACAACAAGTGATCCGGATCGAGCCATTTCGTATTTGCCCTCGACTTTTGGGAATGTTTATAAACTATTACAATATTTTACTAATTTTTTGGAATTGTTGGAAATTTCCCTTTATTTACTTTGAAATTTATTTATTTATTATATTTCTAAAAAATTGATTCGGACAAGGCTATCACACCTACATTTGGGCATGTGTACAACTTGGCTTTTGAAAGGTTGGTCTAAGACAAAAAAAAAAAACTACCATTGAGCTTGGCCCAATTCTTGTATTTTTAATGCATTTTTAAAAGGCCAAAAGCAACCCATACGTAACATAAAAATATCATAATATTTTAAATATTATGAAATAGGAAATTTGTTATTTCCAAAAAAATTGAAAAAATTGTCATTTCCAAAAAATTTGGGGTGCAAAATCACAAAATAGGAAATTTGGCTAGTTAAACTTAATTTGGGGTGCAAAAATTGTCATTTCCAAAAAATTGTCATTTTGTGATAATTTTGAGATAATTTTTTGTGATTTAATCCAATAGGATTTCTAAAAAACCCTATCTTCTTAAAGTCGATGACATATAAGATATGGTTTGCTATATAATTGCCTATATATATTTTGCGAAAAATCTCATATGATATTTTTTTTTTGTGAATTTTTTATTTTTACAAATGAATTGAAATTCAATTTCCGAATTTCCTATGACGAATTTTGACAAGAAATATTCTAGAGAACAATTTTGAAAAAAATTAAGTTATTTTGATGCTCTCGTACAATAGGTGTTATCGTAAAGGCACATGAAAATATGACAAAATCAACTTAATTTAATGCAAAAGATATGCAAATATGTTTAAAAAGTCCACAATTTTCTCAACGTGCAATTTTCATGATGATCTAATTCAATCAATAAAAATATGCAATCAAACATTCATAATATCCAAATAAGGTAACTTACGTAGATTCGAAAATTTATTTTCTGAATTTGGATTTCGTTCCACAATTTTCAGCTGAAGCTCGATGCTTTTTGGATGGGTTCGGTGACGATGGACCACAACAACGATCGGCGTTGCACAGCTAGATTGGCAGTGAAAGAAAAATGAAGTCTTCCAAGAACCAATGAACAGAAACATAGGATATCAAGAAAACAACTAAAAATTGAGAATTCATGGAAAAAAAAAAAGATAAAGTCACTCACCTTTTCGACTAGAACTGGATCCTGTTGAGGTGGGTCTGATTAATATGCATCGGGCAAATCTATATCTGAGTAACAAGGAGCAATATATTACAAATAATGATTTGGCCGACAAAAGATTCTATCATTTGTAGTCCTCCCTCTCTCTTCGAAAATCCCTTGTCCACATGAAATAAATCCCAATGAAGGCATATTTTGCTTTTGAAAGGTTATACGAACATGAAGGAACATAAAATTTTTTATGCAAACAACTCAGTTATAGTTATCAAATACGTAAAATTAAATTTTTGACACAATAACCTCTTTTTAGTGCAAGTGAAGGTAGGCAATTATCCCATGACGCTTCTGGACGTTTAACGAAACGTACAACACAAAAAATTAAGCAAATTGACTTTGTGATAAAGAAACTAACCTTGAACGAACTAGCAATTTTAGTTGCCAAATTTGAACGAACTCCAACTTTACGATCGAATGTTCGGTTGAACAACTACGAAAGCGAATCGACGTTTTTTGAGCATAAAAACAATAACATACATAGATTAAACTTAAGCAGACGTTCCATGGATGTTGCTTTATGTAGGCATCCATAGAATGTCTGCAGGCGTTCGATGGGAGCCTAATTTTAGGCTCCCGTGATGCATGCCAGGCATCTGACGAAGGTCTATTTTTAGACTTTTTTTTATGACCGTAGAAATTCATTGTGTCGGTGAATGAGAGCATTCACCGACAAAAGCTAATTTTAGGCCCTCCGCGATGCCGGAGGCCTAATTTTAGGCCTCCATTAGGTCTCGGCGGCATCGCGTGAGGCCTAAATCAGCTTTTGTCGGTGAATGCTCTCATTCACCGACACAATGAATTTCTACGGTCATAAAAAAAAAGTCTAAAAATAGACCTTCATCAGATGCTGGCATGCATCACGGAGCCTAAAATTAGGCTCCCATCGAACGCCTGCAGACATTCTATGGATGCCTACATAAAGCAAACATCCATGGAACGTCTGCTTAAGTTTAATCTATGTATGTTATTGTTTTTATGCTAAAAAAACGTCGATTCGCTTTCGTAGTTGTTCAACCGAACATTCGATCGTAAAGTTGGAGTTTGTTCAAATTGGCAACTAAAATTGCTAGTTCGTTCAAGGTTAGTTTCTTTATCACAAAAGTCAATTTGCTTAATTGTTGTGTTGTACGTTTCGTTAAACGTCCAGAAGCGTCATGGGATAATTGTCCTACCTTCACTTGCACTAAAAAGAGGTTATTGTGTCAAAATTTAATTTTATGTATTTGATAACTATAACTGAGTTGTTTGCATAAAAAATTTTATGTTCCTTCATGTTCGTATAACCTTTCAAAAGCAAAATATGCCTTCATTGGGATTTATTTCATGTGGACAAGGGATTTTCGAAGAGAGAGGGAGGACTACAAATGATAGAATCTTTTGTCGGCCAAATCATTATTTGTAATATATTGCTCCTTGTTACTCAGATATAGATTTCCCGATGCATATTAATCAGACCCACCTCAACAGGATCCAGTTCTAACGAAAAGGTGAGTGACTTTATCTTTTTTTTTCCATGAATTCTCAATTTTTAGTTGTTTTCTTGATATCCTATGTTTCTGTTCATTGGTTCTTGGAAGACTTCATTTTTCTTTCACTGCCAATCTAGCTGTGCAACGCCGATCGTTGTTGTGGTCCATCGTCACCGACCCATCCAAAAAGCATCGAGCTTCAGCTGAAAATTGTGGAACGAAATCCAAATTCAGAAAATAAATTTTCGAATCTACGTAAGTTACCTTATTTGGATATTATGAATGTTTGATTGCATATTTTTATTGATTGAATTAGATCATCATGAAAATTGCACGTTGAGAAAATTGTGGACTTTTTAAACATATTTGCATATCTTTTGCATTAAATTAAGTTGATTTTGTCATATTTTCATGTGCCTTTACGATAACACCTATTGTACGAGAGCATCAAAATAACTTAATTTTTTTCAAAATTGTTCTCTAGAATATTTCTTGTCAAAATTCGTCATAGGAAATTCGGAAATTGAATTTCAATTCATTTGTAAAAATAAAAAATTCACAAAAAAAAATATCATATGAGATTTTTCGCAAAATATATATAGGCAATTATATAGCAAACCATATCTTATATGTCATCGACTTTAAGAAGATAGGGTTTTTTAGAAATCCTATTGGATTAAATCACAAAAAATTATCTCAAAATTATCACAAAATGACAATTTTTTGGAAATGACAATTTTTGCACCCCAAATTAAGTTTAACTAGCCAAATTTCCTATTTTGTGATTTTGCACCCCAAATTTTTGGAAATGACAATTTTTTCAATTTTTTTGGAAATAACAAATTTCCTATTTCATAATATTTAAAATATTATGATATTTTTATGTTACGTATGGGTTGCTTTTGGCCTTTTAAAAATGCATTAAAAATACAAGAATTGGGCCAAGCTCAATGGTAGTTTTTTTTTTTGTCTTAGACCAACCTTTCAAAAGCCAAGTTGTACACATGCCCAAATGTAGGTGTGATAGCCTTGTCCGAATCAATTTTTTAGAAATATAATAAATAAATAAATTTCAAAGTAAATAAAGGGAAATTTCCAACAATTCCAAAAAATTAGTAAAATATTGTAATAGTTTATAAACATTCCAAAAGTCGAGGGCAAATACGAAATGGCTCGATCCGGATCACTTGTTGTATTATTAATTTTTATATTATTATGAAATTTATTTCATATGTTAAATTCAACGTTATAATGCTAATTTGTTAATGTGTAAGAAAAAATATTTATTAACTTTTAGATGCAAAATAATTTGTACTTTCCTTATTTACCAGAATGTCGTTTAGATCTTTTGCGACTGTGCACTGGGGAGGTAGAGTAGTACAAAATGAATATGGATATGATTACGAAGGTGGACAAGCTGCTATGTTTGAGTTTGGAAACATATCCACATTTGATGAATTGCGCGCTACGATTGCGTGCGAGTTGAATATAGCAGAAAATCAGTATATTCGAAGTCTGATGTATAGACAACCGGTTAATACAACCGGTTGTGTTATGTATGACATTGTGGAGGTGCATAATAATTCTGCAGTAAAGATGATCCAGCAGTTTGCCCTTCAATCTGGTTCTATCGGATTTCTACAGTTTTACGCAACTGTAGATGAACACGAAGTGATAAATGATTCGGATATGGGAGATTCTAATGTTGCTGAAGATGACATTGGTGTGGATGATCAATACATGGAGAACGATGATAATGATGACAATGATGATGATGACAGTGATGAGGAAGATGATTTTTGGATCGATAGTGATGACAGTGATGAACAAGATGACGAAGGTGACGATATGGAGGCATACTATAACACCCATTGTAGTAATCCTATTTTACCGTTGGTACATCTACCGCCCTATTCGGATATTGACTTTGACATGATGCAAGTAGATACAAGAGCTAAGCCGAGTCGTATGTTATTTGATTCTTCTAAAGAATTTAATGTTGGGATGTTATTTCCTCACGCGATGCAGTGCAGTTAGCTGCAAAAGAGTATTCTTTGCAAAGAAATCACCATTTCCGTAGTGATGAGACGAAGAAGGCATTATATGCAATAAAATGTGGTAATTCAAAACGGACCGTGTCGTTGGAGGCTCCGTGCAATTAAAAATGCGGCTACCGGGTTATGGAAAATAACTAAGTACAGTGGGCCACATACATGCAGTAATCCCCACATATCAAGAGATCATCGGCAACTTGATCAGAAATACCTCTGCAGCCAGATAGAAGCAATGGTTGCCGCCCAACCGGAGATGAAAATCAAGCCCCTAATGGCTGAGATTAAAGATAAGGTGGGTTTCGAACCTACTTATCGTAAAACCTGGGCAGCTAAACAAATGGCGATTGCCAAAACTTTTGGAGGATGGGCTGAGTCATACGGTCAGTTGAGAAAGTATATGAATGCAATGCAGTTAATGAATCCAGGTTTTCAATTTGTGATTGATGATGACATGAAATAGATCATAGTTGCAAAGTCTTCAACCGGATGTTCTGGACTTATAAACAAACAATTGAAGGCTTCAAAAGCTGTCGTCCTGTGATTTTTGTCGATGGAACTTTTTTATATGGAAAATACCGAGGAACACTCCTTTGTGCAGCATCATTTGATGGAAATAATCATATATTTCCATTGGCATTTGCTGTAGTCGATCGGGAGAATGTTGACAATTGGATTTGGTTTATGGATTTGTTGCGGAGATATGTCACTAGTAGAGAAATGTTTGTGTAATATCAGACAGGCATATCGGGATCAGAAAGCAATGGAGACAGAAGGGTGGCGTCCTCCGTATGGCCACCATAGATATTGTATTCGACATATTGTCAGCAACTACAACAAACACTTCAAAAATGCTGAAGGGAAAAGACTTGTTGAGATGGCAGGTAAATTTTGAATTTACTTGTGATATTTCAGAAAAATACGTGTTCATAAATTTATTGACAGGTACTTATTATTATTGTTATGTACAGCTTATGAGAATCAACAAAGGAAGTCTTACACATCATGCGCCGCATTAGGGAGTGGGATCCACAAACAGCTGAATGGTGTGATCACATTCCAAGAGAGAAATGGACAAAGGCTTTTGATGATGAAGGAAGGAGATATGGAGCCATGACAACAAATTTAGTAGAATCGGTTAATGGGATGCTGAAGACTGTTCGTGCTTTACCTATAACAGCTATGGTGAATAAGATATTGTACCGACTGGTCCAATATTTTGACACAAGAAGAACGCTATACAGGGGGCAGAAGGGCGACGGATACATATATACTCAATTTGCGGGTAACACGCTCGGGCAAAATAGTCAAGCTGCAAATAGGCATGAAGTAACACGATTTGACTCTGATAGAGGAGTCTTTGAAGTGAAACCGGATTTAATAGATCCAGAGGAACAGGGGGCCACAAACATATAGTACGCCTACACGAGCGAACATGCACATGTGAAAAATTTCAAGAGCTAAAAATCCCATGTTCCCACGTAATTGCTGCATGTCAAATAACTGGAATTGATTACAATGCGTACGTTGATGAATTCTATACATTGGATAGAACACTTCAGTGCTATCAGTACATGTTCTATCCATTGGGGAATCCCGATTACTGGCCTGAGCCTAATGATCTACCATTAGTGCCAAACCCGAACCGAATCAGGAAGAAAGGAAGGCCCCGCGCATCACGGATACGAAATGAGATGGACTGGAGAACGCCGAGCAGTAGCACTGCGCGAAATCATTGTACAAACTGTGGAAAATCTGGGCACAATAGGCAAACTTGTGCATACAGATCGGCCAGAGAATAAAATTTAGATAGTGTGTGTACGTTGAATGTAATGCATCTGAATTGCATATTCAATTTACTTGTGTGAATTATGTAAATTAGATGTATGAATTTTTTTTCTTTTATAATATGACAATTGTGTGACATTCATTAAGGTCCTATGTTCCATTTGTAGACATGGCACAAATTAAGTTCCTACATATTTTATTTTACGAATATTATTTATTTTACATAGTAAATATTTTATTAAATACATCATAATAAATAATTAATTAAGTATTGATAATTATGTTATAAAAATAAGCTTCAAAAGGAAAAAAATTATATTTACAAAGTTATATAAATGTAAAGTTATAAGAAGAAGTGAAAAAAATACGAAATACAAAAAAAAAAAAACCGCACCGGCCTCGTGAATATTATTTATTAATTCTTTACATAGTAAATAAATAAATTACATATATTAATATATTCATCAATTAATTATTGATGATTATGTTATAAAAGTAAGACTCAAAAGGAAAAAAAATAATATTTACAAATTTATTTAAATATAAAATTATAAAAAAACGTAAATAAATACGAAATTAAATTTAAAAAACTAACGCACCAGCCTCATGAATATTATTTATTAATTATTTACATAGTAAATAATTTAATTACAAACATCTTAATAAAATTTACAATAAATTATTGATAATTATGTTATAAAAATTAGCTTCAAAAGGGAAAAAAATTATATTTATAAGAAGAAGTGAAAAAAATAAATATTAAAAAAACTACTGCGCTGGCCTCCTGAATATTATCTATTAATTATTTACATATTAAATAAATTAATTACATTTATCTTAATAAAGATTTTAATCAATTATTGATAATTATGTTATAAAAATAATCCTCAAAAGGAAAAAAATTATATTTACAAAGTTATATAAATATAAATTTATAAGAAGAAGTGAAAAATACGAAATTACAAAAAAAAAAAACTACAGCGCCGACCTCCTAAATATTATTTATTAATTCTTTACATAGCAAATAAATAAATTACATATATTAATGCATTTATCAATTAATTATTGATAATTATGTTATAAAAGAAAGCCATAAAAGGAAACAAATTAATATTTAAAAATTTATTTACATATAAAATTATAAACATACGCAAATAAATACAATACGAAATTAAATTAAAAAACTAAATAATTTAATTACGTACATCTTAATAAAATTTTCAATTATTCATTGATAGTTATGTTATACAAATAGGCTTCAAAAGGAAAAAAATTATATTTACAAAATAATGTAAATATAAAATTATACAAACATGTCAAAAAATGATATTTTAAAAAAAGCTACCGCACCAACATCTTAAATATTTTTTAAAATTATTTACATACTAAATAAATTAATTGCATGCATATTAATAAAATTTTCAATTAATTGTTGATAATTATGTTATAAAAATAAGCTTCAAAAGGACAAAAAAATTATATTTAAAAATTTAAATAATGATAAAATTATTAAAAATTAGTAAATAATTAAAAAATTAAAAAATGCTGCAGCACTGGCCTCCTGAATATTTTTAATTTATTATTTACATACTCAATAATTAATTAAATGCATATTAATAAATTTTTTAATTAAATATAGATAATTATATTATAAAAATAAGCTTGAAAATGAATAAAAATTATATTTACAATTTTATAGAAATTTGAAATTGTTACAAACACGACAACAATTACGAAATTAAGAAAAAAAGCCCGCACGGGTCCCATGCGGCGGCACTAATTTATTAAGCTTGTTATCGATATTCTTTTAATTTGAATATGAGATCTTTACATATCCCACCAATTTTATTTTATGAATATTTATTTACCTATTAATTCAACTAATTACATATATCTTATTAAATTTATTAATTAATTATCGATAATTATGTTCTAAATATAAACCTCAAACTAAAAACATTACATTTCAAAATTTATATAAATTTAAGGTTTATAATATATTTAAATCGTATTTTTAAAAAAAGCAAAAAAAAAAAATCCCCGGGCCGCTGGGCCCGCGCGGCACTTTAAGTGCCGCGGCAAACCCAAAATGGGAAAATTTTTTTTTTTCCAACCTAAAATGGTAAAAAAAAAATATTAACCTAAATTGGAAAAAAACCCGAAAAAACAAGCCGGGAAATTTCGCCGGGAGGTATTTGCCTTCATTTATAGGCCCCGACGAGAGGAAACAAAAGACAAAATGTATGGACATGACGATCCTGGATGAGCCCAGTTCACTGACAAAGAAGAAATCTTCGCGTCGGAGGAGGAGGAGGGGACGGGAATTAGGGTTCAGGGGAGGGGGGGGGGGGGGGGGGGGGGGGGTGGGGGGGGGGGGGGGGGGGGGGTCTCCTCCGCGAGGAA
>JAGVVM010021311.1:0-15370 GCA_019149425.1 Psidium friedrichsthalianum | reverse complement strand
GTCTCGAGGGGAGGATTCCACTGTGCCATCAATCACAGATGGATTTGGCCCACATGCTAGTCATCTTCTGCGGCTCCTTTATGCCAAACTTTGTAAGCGGGAACCATTGTTTAGCTGGTGCCAGGAGATCCTGAGAGGGGGAAGCGTAGGGTAGGGTAGTAACGTGTCAAACTTGAGAATCCATTAACATTATCTTCCTAAACGAAATCGACCGCAGAGAGAATATAGTTATGAGTATGGATAAATAGTTTTTGCAGGCGCCTTCGTTTTTATCGGGTCTCTGCAGCTCTAACATTAAGCCTTCGTCCGAACGAAACATCCGTCGTAACATCAGTCGGCGCAGCCTCGACGCCAGATGGAACAGTTCGAAGCTTCACACGTTTTCCGCACCAGACTCAACGACATTCCAACGTCCCAATTCCAAGAAGATGAAGACAAAAAAAAAAAATCGCCAGTCGAAGTCCTCGTTCGAACGCTAACGCGACGCTCTCGATGGAGACGTAGAAGACTCGCCCACCGAGTTGGTTTATCTGGATAGACAGGAGACTCACGGGTGAACGAAGACGGAACTAGGCGCCTGAGACAGTCGACTTCGAGCTCGAGATCCGTGGTGTTGGCGCCGTTGGGATTTGACAGCCTGTACGGCTGTTTGATGCACGGGACGCCTATTGATGAGCTCCGTGGATAGTCCTCGAGAAGTCAAAAGACGAAGAAGAGAAGAACGAAGACGGAGGGTGACATGAGGGTGGGAAGGGTGTAAATTTATTGCTGGAGAAGCAACTAGCGAAGGTAGACGGTGGAACAAGGGAACGTAAGCTTCGAAGTTCGGCGCTTCGAGGGAACAGTTACTGGTAGTTGGCTCGAAGGGTCAGGTGAGAAGAGTAGCCTGTCTACGGTCTGGGGTTGGTACCCGGGAAGGTCACGCTGCGGGAGGGGGCACTGGTGTGAGCGATGACGTTGACTAGAAGTGTGGATTGGCTGACGCGGAGCTGGGTTCGGGAAGAGGCAAGGAGAGTAGTGGTGGGCTCGGATGACTGCATGCTCACGGTGGAACGTCGCGCGAGGTAGCCGTCCCCTCGTCGTGGAGACGCACGAGTATGAGATTATTATGCATGTGAAGCGACATTCTGAGGAGTGTAACCCGGTTGTTGGGAGATTGGCCATGAGAGTGATTGCCTAGTTCGAGAAGGGCTCGCACGAGTGCCAAATTCCTGCTAAAATAGCGTGGTTGGGGTGGTCGGTTCATTCAGTGGTAAGCATTATGTTTAGTAATCCATGTTGCCCGAAATTCCAGCACATCGAAATTAAGTGATGCAGCTTTTTACCTATGAACGATAGAGGATGATGGGGTGTGCCATAAGGGGGGGAGCAGAGGGAGAAGGCTGTGGGGGGTGCGTGACCTTCGGTACGGAGTGAGTGAGTCCGTGTGTAGGAGGCGTGTAATTCAATTGTTGGGGGAGGTGTTACAAGACATAAGGTATTATGGTGTGTGAGAAAGTACAGCGGGAGAGGGGGGTGAGGTTCATGTGTGTAGGTAGAAGCCGTGTGGGGGAGGGGTGGGTTCCATGCGTCATTTTCGAACTGAGCCCGCGGGCACGGTTCCCGAGGTTTGTTTTTTCAGAGCAGTGGGAAAGGTGGGGCAAAGGAGGCGTACAAAATAGTTATTTTTTTGTCTTTATGCTGTTTTCTTTTATGAGTCTGTTATGTGACAATTGTGAAAAGGTATTAAAAATATCAAATTATACCCATGTGGGGGATATACAGTATAATGCCTTGAACTCTTTTTTGTGACAAAAAAAAATAAACCTATACCTGTGCTGCACATTTACCTTGTATAACTGGTCTGAATAGAGGATGGGGCAGGTAATTTAAATGCTAGGATGCTTACGATTGAGAGCCTTTTATAAGCAAACGGTGTTGACCGATGACTAAGGCACACTCACGTGTGGACTTTAAACCAAATAAACATTAAGATTATTTTGGATCTGAAGGATCCATTGACAAAGGGCATCTGTTTGATGGGGGCGGATAGGAATTTGTGTAATGTTGTCACGGCAAGTGGGGGATACCGAAGCTTGGGGTTTTTTATGTCACAAGAAAAAGAGTTAGTGGAGGATAAATGGTGGTACTAACAAACATAGAGGTTTGGAGTTTTTTTAGCTGCCACAAGAATAAAAAATTTAAGGTAGAATGGTATGACCGACAATGAGTCAATTATGAAGGGGGTTCGTTGGTGTGTGTGTTTGTTTTTTTTGTGGTATCCTGCATGATGAGAAATTTGGTGCTACTCTAGAGGTTTGGCAAAGAACAAACCACCGTGTATTGTCGAAATCCGACAGAAAGAACTTGCAGGAAAATTTGTACCAATTGGAGTCCTAAAAAAGGCCTCGAGGGGGGGAAAAGGCGGAGGGGGGGGGCCCTTCGGCCATCCTGATAGGTTTCGTGGGCCCATAAGTATGCCCACGTGCTGGTGATATTGTGGGGGCCTACAGGATATTTTCGCACGAGCTCAGTCGACTAGCATCCGGTGGCTGATTTCTATATTCGCGTACTTAGCACTGCAGCGAGCTTGCCAGATGCTTCCGCAAACTCATCATATGAGAGGGGAGAAAAGAACACAAGCATATAGGTCATAGGCTTGTGATATCAGTTAAAAATAGGCTAGCAACCGTAAATTGTTTGATGTTTTCTGGGCAGCGCAAATCTCTGATACCCCAGAGTGCACACTCCGCGTCCGCAGAGTTTTTCCTTCAAAAAAGGAAAATCGGGCAGGGATGCACAAGAATAGGTTTAATGTTACGATTAAATCAATATGTGAAAACTGCATGCTTGAAAGTAAAACAAAAAAACCCGAGCTAGCAAGACGTAGTAAAAAGACAAAAGAGAGCGGGGGGTATGGAACCGGAGTGGGCTTTAACGACTCTCTATCGCAGCCGGACTGGGAGTAAATAGGTAGGGCTTTTAGGATGTTGCGTACAAGGTCTGGACAGGGGAGCAAAAGGTCGGAGATTGTGCACTAGAAGCGTATATGGAAGAGGGAGGGACGCGCATGGTTTGGATATATACTTGAAATTGAGAATCAACTCACACGGATGGCGCCTTTTGACCACAATAACGACTTGCATTGGAGGCTCCAATTTGAGTGTGGCCGTTGGTGTGGGGAACAGTACCAGGTAGAGTGGTGGGCTAGCGAGAATAGGCAATTAGCAATGCCGAGTATTCATACTCCCTTGTGCCCCTTTGGCACGGGACTCTCGAGAACGTAGGCAATCCAGTATTGCTAGAGCCCCTTGTGGTTGCCGTTTGTCATTGGGCGTTTTCCCTATTAGGGGGGGGGGGAACAGGGACAACATTTTGGCATCCAGCTAAATTCTTTACTTTGTACGGGAGAAGGCCGTCTGGCCTCACTACCAAGGAAAGTAACCAGTCCGGGCTCGGGTGTGGACCAGGGTCGAACGCGGTATAATATCTCAGATGCACGTAATTGCGAGAAACGTTCCGTCCACGCGATGTATATGCGGGATTATGGTTTCTTGTTTGAGTGAGCTTATATTCTTGGGAACGCGGTCTGATGATTTACCAGAAAACGTGTAAGGTATGTTCTTCATGGTCCATCCCGAAGAATCCGATGGTTGTTGTGTATCCCTAGGGATATTGGGCCACAGGTTCCTTTGTTCCGCGGTTGTTGCTGTCTTTTCAGGGAACCACATCTCCATCGATGACCGGCCATATAAGAAGTTAAGTTCCACATCTCCACTATCCACCATCCAGGCCAATCTGGCGCATATTCGCTAGGATTGATATGCCATGCGGACCCTGGGTATGTTTGGTTAGTACATAGGAAGGTTTTAGATTTTGATTGATAAGGCTTTGTCTTTTAACCCCCTGTATTTTGTTCTTTGGTTTCTTATATTAGGGCCTTGGAAAAGAGGTATAGGGCAGGGGTAATTTTCGGAGTGTACAGGCTAATGTTGGCGGAGAATCAATGCCGAATTTCTATGTGAAAAAATATTTGTCCGCAGGCCGGGTTGACGTCCGGTACCTTTTGAATAGACCTGGTTAGTTAGTAAGGTACTATCAGATAGGGATCTAGTGGTTAGACCTTCCGAGATCCTAATTTGGTGCGAGGGGGATATGGGTCCGAATGGGCGCGGCGATTTCTTTCTTGGGATAGGCCCATCTAAAATTTCTGTTCCGTTTAGTACGCGATCCAATTTTCCCTAGATGGAAGAAGGAAGGACGGTGGCAGGGCATATAGACTTTACGGGAGTGACGAGGGCCACAGAGGCGAGGGACGACCACTTTGTGTTGATGGAACTTGAACGCTTTTTTGGTTGACATTAGTGATGTACAAAGTTGCTGATTTGTTGAATGTATGCACCGAAGGTCAGAAAGAAGATGGGTTGATTTATGGTACTTAGGCTACTTTGGGAGAGGTGCACCTTTGAGTTTAGGCAATGATGATTTTCTCGGTGAACACGTGGGAGCTGCTCCTCCTCGAGCATAGCTTTTGTACGGCGACATATGAACAGGCGATGGACGTTTGAGTGATGAATGGGCGTTGTGCTATGAGAGGGGCAAGCATTTGTGAATCGTCTGAATGTCCAAGGAATTCAATTTGGGTATTGTCTTTCTTGTTTTGGGGAACATTTTGCGTTGTTTTAACAAGAAAGGATGTCACAATAAGTATTCTCGAACCCTTTTCGGTATTCTATTGGTGAAGGAACCCGTCGAAATAACGAGTAAATTATTAAGAGAGTTAGTTACTACTAGATATCTTATAGGGATAACCCTACACAAGTATTCTCTTACTAAGTGAGCGGAGAGGGGCATAGGAAAGTGCTGCCCTTGAAAAGAGATAGTCAGATTCGGGAGGTGATTTGTACTTTATGAAAAGCACAATGGAGGGTGAATAACAAAAAACTAGGCAGATTAGACACGATGAAAGGAAGGAAAGGTAGGGACCAGCTGGGGGGGATGGATGGGTTTTTCGGGTGGTGTAGCGCGGGACGTGTCCATTCATTCAGAGTATAGTCCTTATTTTTTATTAGTCCGTGAGAGCTAATACACCAGATACGGAAACATGATCAGGCAGATGAAATGGCCAATAGATACTACGTGTGCGACCGGTCATTTCTAAAGAAATATAAGAATTCCGCACGGTTGAGCCACTTTGTGTATTAAGATATATAGTATCAGAAAAAAATTATTTTTTTGGGCATTTTAGATCCTTCTAATCAACCGATCGTGATGCCCATTGATTGTCAAAGGAGTAGATATGCTCATTTTGTGAAGTAATGCTTGTGCAGACAATATGATAAAACGGTATTTCGGATGTGACGAATATTGCGTCGGAGGGTGGAGGGGAATGTTAAACTAAACCACTAATTTTTATAGAAAGGAGTTATTTTTACTTTGTATGAGAAACTCTAGAATCGAAAAACACGGCGAATACTCCACCCGACAATCGCCGTAAATATTCCAAAAACGCTCTAGAACTTAGCTCGTCTTAAATTATATCGTAAAAACGTTGTTTTTGTGCTCATAAAAAAAACACTTGCAAACTTTTGGACTATCTATTGCCAATTCTAACGGCCAGCCCAAGAAAACCCTATCTTTACCTTTTTGTTCTCGGGTCAATTCTACATGTGCTCAACCCCAAAAAAATCTATAACTTTGAGCGATTTGTCCGAAGTTATGATTCCAAAAAGTTCTGTTATCTCATAAACAAATTCCAATCTTTTATACGTTTGTGCCCTCGAATTAATACCATCTCGTTGACAGCCTTTCCGTTCTAATCAACATTAGTTAATACTACATGAATCTGTTATTGCGATCATTATTAAGAGAATTTACAACTCAACAGAAGGCTAAAGAGATACAGAGCCTCTCAAGATGGTACGTTTCAGATTCTCCCTAGCACTTCACGACTCAATGAACGATTAGACGTGGAGATTTGATTATTGGATGAATGCTCTCAAATCTCGTTGTCTTTCAAACTCGCTACTGTTTTTGAATTTCGAATATTTATTGGTAAGTTTGACAAGAAAATTTGAGGCCACGTAAAGATTAACTATTGGTAATTAATATACGGAAGGCTAGCGATGGTAGAATTGAGTCAAAAGTAAAAGTTTGGTGGGTTTTTATGAGATTATTTTTTTTGATATAATTAGGACACATGCTAAAGTTGAGGATTTTTTTGGGTATTAGACCGTAGAATTAGGACAAAAGTAAAAGTCATGAGTTTTTTAAGAGACAAAAAAATAGATATAATTAGAACAAAGGCCCAATAGTTGGGAATTTTCTATGAAATAATTTTTTTTAGATATAATTAAGACAGGGGTTAAAGTTTAATTTTTTTTTTCGGTATTGGGTGCCCCAACATTTGTCAACATCACACCTTCAAGTTTTTGTCATGAGAGAATCCTCTGCATCTTTCATCTCTTCCTCTCTCCACTAATTTGGACTCCATCGATCGACGAAACCAAGGCCTTCCCTTGTCTCTCACCACCCACTTGGATTCCACCGGCAGGTGACAATTGGGCTCACAACTCCCGCGTTCGTTGCTGCTGTTTCGTTGCTTCCGGACGCTTGTGCACATTGTCGCTCATGTTCATTTTGTCTCTGCTTTTCTCATTTCTCAGGCGAAAGATCTGGTGAAACCGTTCGTTGCAGGGTTTGTCCTTTCACAATCTCCTCTCCACCACCGCCTCGAATCTAGCCCAGCGATCCACCCTCGCTATCCTCACCATCCCCGACATGACATCACCACCTCCCACCTCACACCTCATGTGCCGGCTCTCCCCCACCTCCCTTGCTAACGTCCTCCTCTACGACGTGCTTCTCTAGTTCCTCATCTCCTTCTCCTCGGGACTCGCATGTGTCATTAGCGAGTCCGGCTCGTTGACCTCATGTTGGACTTTCGACAATCCGACATGCATTGGTTGCAAGTGTGTCGGAGCGTATCGGTGCTTTATAGGTCGTAGACTCACCGTATTTGTCTGATGTGAACAAATTCGATTCCCTTGGTGGAGGTTGGCCATGCCTCATGTCGTATGCTTGTGGAACACCGTATAAAAGTCATATCTTTTCATGTTATAGTTGTAATGGTTAGGGGGAAAGTAACAATGGATGGGTTGGTATTATCTTGTTAAGGGCATTTTCGAAATGACCCACCAGTGGATCTTTTTTAGGAAAGGTGCACTGCAAATCTAACCTTTTTTTTTTTGGGTACTTTATCATGTTCTTTGATGAGCATTGTATGACGATGGGCAAAAGGTACTAAAATTATCAAATTATGTCCATTATGACACATATATTCTGAACTTTTTTTTTGTAATAAAAAAATTGAAATTTATATTTATGTAACACATTTACCCTTCTCCGTCAATGAAGATCGCTAAATTTGCCTACATTGACTTCTTAAAGCAAATGGTGTCGACATGTCACTCACGTGGCTTAATAAAAAAAATGACGCTATTTTGGCTAAAAAATCATCTGACAGAATCTTGACAGAAGATAAATTGCAACGCAGTACAAATTTAAGATTTTTTACGTCACAAGAAAAGGTTTAGGGTACTTACACCCCAAAAAAAAAAGAAAAGGTTTAGGGTAATGTATCACAATAAGCATAATTTAAGGTTTCGATGTTACCAAAAAAAAAATTTAAATATTGACACAGTGAGCAAATTATGAAGGTCTTTTTGTGGCTTTTTTCCTATGGTGAATTTGCTCTAGGTTTAGACAAACCGCCGATAGTTGTCGTAGCCATGAGAGCTTACAGATAAATTTATACACAATGAGCTAAAAAGGCCTCCGGTCAGCCCATGTTTCTGGCCCAAATAATGGCCCATGTGCACGATATTGGGCCTAAAGGATTTTGCACAAACTCAGTCCAGCTACATCCAAATGCTTTTCTACTCGCGTACTAGCACGTGCACGCGTGCCACGTGCCCAAATCATCAATAAAGAAAACACAAGCATATATCATGCTTTAATTCAATTTAAAGCAGCTACAACAAAAATGTTACATTTTTGGGGCACAAAAACTCTGATCCACAATCAACTCACACCCCTTTTCCTTTAAAAAAAATCGATCAAAAGCAAAAGATAAGTTAAGGTACGATTAAATAAACATGTGGACTGCATGCTTGAAATAAGAAAACCCTAGCTGCAAATAATAAAAAAAAAGATAAACATGTGAATTGCATGTTTTAACGACTTGATCCAACCAATGTGGGGATAGGAACGGCTTCTAAGTTGGCAAAGGGGACATGAACGAACCAAGTTGCGCACGAACACGGAAGAGCGTTCCCTAGATGTATACGTGAAATTGGAATTAACTCACATGATGCGCATTTTGACACGACGATAACACTTAGCATGGGAGCTCCAATATTAGACGAGGTGGGAGCAATACCGAAATAGATGAGCAAGAAAATTAGCAAATGCAAGTATTTAGTCCTCTTGTGACCCTTTTATGGGTCTCTCGAAACGTAGCAAATACACTATTCAATTCCCCTTGAGATGCTTTTCATAGGCCTTTCCCCGTTAGGATCGACTTTTAGCATCCAACTAAATTCTTACTCTGCACATAAGGCCTTCTGGCCTCACTGCCGGGACAAAGACCGGTGAGGCTCGACGTGAGACGGCTCGAAGCGGATAATATCTCGAGTGACTTAATTCAGGGGTGCCACGCATGTACATGCGGATTATGTTCTTTTTGAAGTGGCTTATATTCTTGGGCCTTTGATATCCAAAAACACTTGAGGATGTTCTTCCACCATCCCAAAGAATCTGATGTTGTTGTTCCAAGGATATCGTGCGCGCACTCACATCTTTTGTTCGCTTGTTGATGCCTTTTTAGCCACATCTCCATCGGTGACACGGCCAATTTAGAATTAAGTCCCACATCCCCACTATCCACGATCCACATTGGCGCATATTCTAAATTATATGCCATCAACTTTTTTGTTAGAATAATAAAGTTAATTTTGATTATAGCTTTTTTGGGTTTTTTTTAAAAATGGGTGACCTTTAATGTTTTGTTTTTTACCCCACTTTTTTTCTTTGGTTTCTTTATTAGCCCTAAAGAGGCATATGGTAGGGAATTTCAGGGTATAGGGTAAAATGTTGAGAATCAATGTCAATTTCTTTGAAAAAATATCGTCCCTCGACCTCATGGTACCATTTTGAATAGACCTGATTAATAAATAGGTGGTTCGATAGGGTCTGTTAGACCCGTGCGAGCTTGACTGGTGGAAAGGGTGGAAATGGATGCGTGGTTTCTTTCTTGGGATGGCCCGCCTAAGTTTGTCCGGCCAAACGATCAATTTCCCTATAGAAATTACCTAGAGTTATGGATAATGGGTAGAGGACGGAGCAACGACACTTTTTTGTGACTTTCAGATAAGCTGGTTTGGTAACTTCCGATTACAATTTCGTGGTTATTACGCCGACCCAATAGGAATATTGATGTGACCTTTGAGATTGGCAAAAGATATTTCATCAGTGCGAGTGGAACTCTCCTAGCATAGCTTTCAGAAATTGCTTTTGATTCTTTCTTCTACATTTGTGAATCGTCTTGCAAGGCAAAATTCGAATTTTATTTCTTTTCTTTTTTGGGAACAATTTGCTTTTTTAACGGAAATGCCCATGAGATTCTCAACCCAGTTATATTCTCTTGAGGAACCCTTGAAATAAAGTATACTATTAAAATTATTACTTAAATAATCTTATAAGTTACAATAACCCTAGCAAGATTCTCTTGACCTACGAGATGGGACAAAACTGACGTTAAAATAGAAATTAATTCTGTGGTGTTTGGAATTTTATGAAAAGACAATGGATGGGAAAAAAAAAGAAAAGACTAGCGATAAAAATAGATGAGAGGAGGTTTTTGGGGTGGACACGTGTCGTTCATTCAAGTCTATCCATTTTTTTATAAGTCATGAAACTCGCGACATACACGAATATTATGTCAGAATAAAAAAAATACATTGTATGTATTCTAGTTTCTCTTGTCTAAATACATTAATCCTTAATGTTTTGTTGTTGAGAAATCACGAAAAGGCTGTCTACAACGGACATATTTTTTTTCAAGCGACAATGAATATCCCTTTTTTAAAAAAAAATTTCTCATTGCAATATATTTATCCTTGTTGTAATATTAACGCGGAATGACAGGATTTTGCAACTTAAGTCTATGCGAAAAGCCTAGAAAAGTAGCGATGAACAATAAAGGACGCTAGAGATTACGTGGTTCAGTCCGAATATTGGCACCTACATCCACGGAGAGAACCAGCAACAATAATCCACTATAATCAAAGAATGAGAGTTTCAATCGCTCCATCGCTCGTGTTTCTGTACCTAAATTATACCCAAAACCTAAAGTGTATACAAGTAAAATAACTTAATTGGATATAAACAAACTCCCACACAAATCATCATGTACGGATAAACAAGCACTCACCGTCGACCCACAAAAGAGAAGAAATTCGCAGCATTGATGTTTGCCCTTCACTTTGTCCTTTTGTCTTATTGTGCGGCTCCTGCACTTTTCTATTGTACGACTGCAGGATGAAAAAGAATCTAGAAGAAAGAAACCCTTCTTTTGTTTCTTTCCCACACAATGATCTTTTTACCCTCAAAATACATATGTGAGCCCCCTTTCTTTGATTTGAGCAATCTGCCGCACGTATCAAGTCCACGTCTTTATCTGTTAAAGATTTTCTTTTTTTTTTAACTAACCCATAAATATCTGTAAACGATTTAAACTCGAGATATAAGTTAATAATTCTCCACCTTAGCTCAATGTTTGAAACCAATTCGACAATGTTCATCATTTATGATGCTCTCCAACACTCCAACTAATGCTTACTCTCTATAGATACCAATAGTGCTCAAGCAGAACTTGAGCTTGCCAAAGATACAGGCTTAGTCATCATGTCTGCCGGATTTTTTGCTGTTGTTATCTTTTCATAACAACTTTATCCTTTGCTACGACACCTTGGATGAAGTGGTACCTGATGTTAATATTCTTCGTCCGCTCATGATAAACTAGATTATACGCTAGATATATCGCACCTTGGTTATCACAGTGTATATCAACATTTTTCTGTTCTAACCTAAAGTCCAAAAGCAAACATTTTAACTATATCGCCTCATTCGCTATAAAGGTAAATTTCATGTACTCCGCCTCAATCAACGACAAGGTAGCATATCAAGTCCACGTCTTTATCTATTAAAAATTTCTTTTTCTTTAACTAACCCATAAATATCCATAGACGATTTAAAGTCAAGACATAAGTTAACAATTCTCCAACTTAGCTCGATACTTGAAACCAAATCAATAATGCTCATCATCTATACTGCTCTCCCAACACCCTAACGGGCGCTCACTCTCTACATACGATAATAATGTTCAAGCAGAGCTTGAGTTTCGTCAAAAAAATAGGCTTAATTATCATGTCTATCGGGTTCTCTACTGTTGCTATCTTTTTCGCAACAACCTTACCTTTTACTAAGACATCTTAGATAAAGTGGTACCTGATGTCGATATACTTAGTTCACTCATGATAAACCGGATTATACACTAGATATATCGCATCTTGGTTATCACAGTGTATATGAACACTTTTCTGTTCTAACCCAAAGTCCAAGAGCAAACCTTTTAATCATGTTGCCCCCTTCGCTATAAAAGTAAGTGTCACATACTCTATCTCAATCGACGACAAGGCAACGTGATCCTATAAGGACACCTTCCAACTAACTACACCACCTAGAGGTGGCCACAGTTCAGAACCGGGCCGGTTCCGGTTCGGAACCGCCGGTTCCGGTTCCGGACTATCATGAACCGGAACCGGAACCTTGAAGGCGGTTCCGGTTCCGGTTCATGAACCGGCGGTTCGGGCCGGTTCAAGGGCCGGTTCCGGTGCCGGTTCCGAACCGGCGGTTCCGAACCGTAACCGAACCGGCGGTTCCGTCCGGTTCAAACCGATTTTCAAATAAAACTTTAAGAAATAAAAAAAATTTAAATACAAATTGTAATCAAATTTATGGATCGGGGAAAAAAAAAAGGGATGGAAGAAAGGGCTTGAACTTAATGAATTATCATTAAGCGCCTACATATCTTCTTGGGGATAGAAGAATCAAAGCCCATGTAGTTCTTTTACCTTTGATAACCCCATACTTACCTCATCATCAATCGTCGCTACCCGTGGCGGTGGTACCCGTGGCGGTGGTATCTTCGTCATTGAAGAATTCGGATTCGTTGTTGCGATCCATTTCTTGTTGTCGATATGCCGCCTTTGTCCAATCATCGACACAAATTTGAACTTCAACTGAATCCGGAGATAATCTCGAACGTCGATCATCCAAAATATTACCTCCAATACTAAATGCTTGTTCAACCGCAACGGTTGAGCAAGGGGTTGCTAAAATCTCTTTTGCAATGTGAGCTAATACTGGAAATTGAGTTGAATGATTATTCCACCACTTTAGAATTTGAAAATCAACGCCGTTTGATTGAGGAAACTCAAATTCAGTAGTTAAATAAATTTCTATTTCAGAAATATTTCCCATTATTCCCTTTTGTCTTTTTTGTCTATTTATTAGATTTCTAGACCCTCTACCTAGGTGCTTACCTTGCATGTCACTAACTTGGGAAGAAGTTCCACTATCACCAACTATATTATATCTATTACAAAAATCATTATACAATTCTACTATTATATCTTTAACTTCTTTTTCTATATCTCTAATATTTACGGTTTCAATCAAATGTAAACACTCATAGTATGAATTCAAATCATCAAGTAAGCCATCTATTTTCGTACGTGGATCCAAAACACAAGCAACCAAATAGATAATAGGAATTTTGGTATAATATTGCATCCATTTCGTTCGCATTGCTATAATAGTTGGACCTAATTGATTATCGCCTTTATTTTCTTGAAAAATATCAACAATATTTAGACATTCTGTTAAAAATAAATGTGTAGTAGGATAATAAACACCGGATAAAGTATAAGTTGCATTATTAAAAACTTTTAACAAATCTAAAATTCTTTTGCAAATATCCCACTCTTGTGGGTATAAATTACTTTGAGGAACATAATTCGCAAAAAATGTACATAATAATTCTTTATATGAAAAAGATTGATTAAGCAACTCGTATGTAGAATTCCAACGATGTGGAACATCTCTTGGAAATTTTTTTGGTTTTTTTCCATTTTGTTTACAAAATCTACCCCATTCTCTCATAACTTGGGAATGTTTCCATAAATATGTAATTGCTGTTTTTATTGGACGAAGAGCATTTTCAAGAATTCGTAAACCATCTTGTACGCATAAATTTAAAACATGGCAAGCACATCTAATGTGAAAAAAATTTCCACCAAAAGCGGGTTTACAAATTGTTTCTAACTCGCGAATAGAAGCAGTATTTGACGCGGCATTATCAAAACCAATTGAAAAAATTTTATTAACCAATAAATATTCTTCTAAAACTTGCTTAATTATTCTATAAATATTATGTGCCGTATGCGATTCATCAAAAACTCGAAATGCAATAATTCTTTTTTGAATGTTCCATTCATCGTCTATCCAATGACATGTAATACCCATATAATAATGAGTTTGCCAAGGATCACTCCAAATGTCGCTACCTATATGCACACGTCCATTGAAAAATGCAAAAAAATTTCTCAAATCATCTTTTCCTTTTTTATAAAGTTTAAACATTTGGCGTTTAACTGTATTTCTCGAAACGGGTTTTGCTTGTGGAGTACATGCATTTTGTACAAAAGTATTAAAATCAAAATTTTCACCAAAATTAAACGCTAAATGTTCAACGGCAGTAAATTTAGCAAGTTCTTCCTCATAATTATTTCTATCGTAACGAAATAAATTAGAAGTGTTAGAATCGATAAACTTGGGAATTTGTTGTTGCCTCGTGTCGATCCCGAATTCCGTTGGATGTTTTGACTCCAAATGTCGACGATATGTTCCATAGCCGCTTCCAATTGTAAACCTGTATACTTTTTTGCAATGGTTACATATGAGATTGTAGTCGTTACCTTCTAAATGTTGCTTGGTGAAGTGTTGCCATATGATGGATGCACCCCCTCGACTCATTTCTTTTGTTGTTGATGCTTCTTCGGTATTGGTAGTTGGTTGTAGACTTTCTTGCGCCGGGATGTGCTCGACATTAGGAATAACGTTGATATCATCTTCGTCATCGTATCCCCAATGTGCAAACTCACGAGGATCATGAGAATAATTGGATTCTTCGGGAATCATCGGGCTCTTTCCTCTTCCACTAGCCATTTTTTAAGAGAATTGAGCGGAAGAAATTGAGCGAATTTGAGCGAATTTGAGAGAATTTGAGCGAATTTGAGAAATGAGAGAATTTGAGACTTGAGAGTTGAGAGAAGTTGTGAGGAAAAATGAAGAGTGAAGATGGGTATTTATAATGGTTATGTTTTTTTAAAAGAATTTTAAAAAAATTATTTTTTAAAAAAAATAATAAGAACGGCTATATAGCCGTTGGTCAACCAAACGGGCTGACCATAAATAGCCGTTTGGAAACGGCTATTTAATAGCCGTTTCCAAACGGCTATCGGGCCGGTTCGGAACCGCGGTTCCGAACCGGCCCGGAACCGCGGTTCGGATCGCAGCGAAGTTCCGGGGGCGGTTCCGGCCGGTTTTTTAAATTTCGCAACCCAGAACCGACCCGCGCCATACGGGCCGGTTCCGGTTCACAATGAACCGGCCCGTTGACCGGAGCCGGTTCCGGGTTTGACCCGGGCCGGTTCCGGCCCGGAACCGGCCCGTGGCCACCTCTAACACACCACCTATAACTGTAAACACGTACCCTGTTAAGGACCTACACTTATTCAAGTCACCCACATGATCAGAATCCACATAATCAGTGGTCTCGTTGCCATTACTGTCTCTCTAATATACTATATCAAAATTTCATATCCCCTTCAAATATTTGGGGATCTATTTCACCGCTTTTCAATGAACTTTACTGGGAGGATTCATATAACAACTGATTACGCTCACAGCCTATAAAATATTAAGCCTGGTGCAAACCATAGCATATATAATACTACCCATTGCACTAGGATAAAGAACATGAGACATATGCTCCTCCTCCTCCTCAGTCTGCAGTGATAATTTATTTGAAAGTTTAAGGTGCATCGCTAATGGTGTACTCATAGATTTCGTTCACTGCATATTAAAATGTGCTAGAATCTTCTCATATATTTGTTTTGAGACAAATGTAATACTCATGCATTTCTATCATGCAAAATCTCTATACCTTATATTTTCTTTGTAGTACCTAAATCTTTCATCTCAAATT
>JAGVVM010021308.1:0-15688 GCA_019149425.1 Psidium friedrichsthalianum | reverse complement strand
CCTACATATCTCTTGGGGATAGAAGAATCAAAGCCCATGTAGTTCTTTTACCTTTGATAACCCCATACTTACCTCATCATCAATCGTCGCTACCCGTGGCGGTGGTACCCGTGGCGGTGGTATCTTCGTCATTGAAGAATTCGGATTCGTTGTTGCGATCCATTTCTTGTTGTCGATATGCGCCTTTGTCCAATCATCGACACAAATTTGAACTTCAACTGAATCCGGAGATAATCTCGAACGTCGATCATCAAAAATATTACCTCCAATACTAAATGCTTGTTCAACCGCAACGTTTGAGCAAGGGGTTGCTAAAATCTCTTTGCAATGTGAGCTAATACTGGAAATTGAGTTGAATGATTATTCCACCACTTTAGAATTGAAAATCAATGCCGTTGATTGAGGAAACTCAAATTCAGTAGTTAATAAATTTCTATTTCAGAAATATTTCTCATTATTCCCTTTTGTCTTTTTTGTCTATTTATTAGATTTCTAGACCCTCTACCTAGGTGCTTACCTTGCATGTCACTAACTTGGGAAGAAGTTCCACTATCACCAACTATATTATATCTATTACAAAAATCATTATACAATTCTACTATTATATCTTTAACTTCTTTTTCTATATCTCTAATATTTACGGTTTCAATCAAATGTAAACACTCATAGTATGAATTCAAATCATCAAGTAAGCCATCCATTTTCGTACGTGGATCCCAAAACACAAGCAACCAAATAGATAATAGGAATTTTGGTATAATATTGCATCCATTTCGTTCGCATTGCTATAATAGTTGGACCTAATGATTATCGCCTTCATTTTGTTGAAAAATATCAACAATATTTAGACATTCTGTTAAAAATAAATGTGTAGTAGGATAATAAACACCGGATAAAGTATAAGTTGCATTATTAAAAACTTTTAACAAATCTAAATTCTTTTGCAAATATCCCACTCTTGTGGGTATAAATTACTTTGAGGAACATAATTCGCAAAAAATGTACATAATAATTCTTTATATGAAAAAGATTGATTAAGCAACTCGTATGTAGAATTCCAACGATGTGGAACATCTCTTGGAAATTTTTTTGGTTTTTTTCCATTTGTTTACAAAATCTACCCCATTCTCTCATAACTTGGGAATGTTTCCATAAATATGTAATTGCTGTTTTTATTGGACGAAGAGCATTTTCAAGAATTCGTAAACCATCTTGTACGCATAAATTTAAAACATGGCAAGCACATCTAATGTGAAAAAAATTTCCACCAAAAGCGGGTTTACAAATTGTTTCTAACTCGCGAATAGAAGCAGTATTTGACGCGGCATTATCAAAACCAATTGAAAAATTTTATTAACCAATAAATATTCTTCTAAAACTTGCTTAATTATTCTATAATATTATGTTTCCGTATGCAATTCATCAAAACTCGAAATGCAATAATTCTTTTTTGTATGTTCCATTCATCGTCTATCCAATGACATGTAATACCCATATAATAATGATTTTGCCAAGGATCACTCCAAATGTCGCTACCTATATGCACACGTCCATTGAAATGCAAAAACATTTCTCAAATCATCTTTTCCTTTTTTATAAAGTTTAAACATTTGGCGTTTAAACCGTATTTCTCGAAACGGGTTTTTGCTTGTGGAGTACATGCATTTTGTACAAAAGTATTAAAACCAAAATTTTCACCAAAATTAAACGCTAAATGTTCAACGGCAGTAAATTTAGCAAGTTCTTCCTCATAATTATTTCTATCGTAACGAAATAAATTAGAAGTGTTAGAATCGACAAACTTGGGAATTTGTTGTTGCCTCATGTCGATCCCGAATTCCGTTGGATGTTTTGACGCCAAATGTCGACGATATGTTCCATAGGCCGCTTCCAGTTGTAAACCTGTATACTTTTTTGCAATGGTTACATATGAGATTGTAGTCGTTACCTTCTAATGTTGCTTGGTGAAGTGTTGCCATATGATGGATGCACCCCCTCGACTCATTTCTTTTGTTGTTGATGCTTCTTCGGTATTGGTAGTTGGTTGTAGACTTTCTTGCGTCGGGATGTGCTCGATATTAGGAATAACGTTGATATCCTCTTCGTCATCGTATCCCCAATGTGCAAACTCACGAGGATCATGAAATATTGGATTCTTCGGGAATCATCGAGCTCTTTCCTCTTCCACTAGCCATTTTTTAGAGAATTGAGCGGAAGAAATTGAGCAAATTTGAGCGAATTTGAGAGAATTTGAGCGAATTTGATAATGAGAGCATTTGAGACTTGAGAGTTGAGAGAAGTTGTGAGGAAAATGAAGAGTGAAGATGGGTATTTATATGGTTATGTTTTTTTAAAAGAATTTTAAAAAAATTATTTTAAAATTATAAAAAATAATAATAATACGAACGGCTATATAGCCGTTTCACTGAACGCTATATAGCCGTTGGTCAACCAAACGGCTAAGCCGTTTGGTTGACCATAAATAGCCGTTTGGAACCGGCTATTTTTAATAGCCTTTCCAAACGGCTATCGGGCCGGTTTGGAACCGCGGTTCGGAACCGGCCCGGAACCGCCGGTTCCGAACCGGCCCGGAACCGGTGGTTCCGGGCCGGTTTTTTTAAATTTCGCAACCCGGAACCGACCCGCCATACGGCCGGTTCCGGTTCACAATGAACCGGCCCGTTGACCGGGCCGGTGTCCGGGCCGGAACCGGCCCGTGGCCACCTCTAGCGGTTTTCCCGCGGGTGCACCGTACGCCTGCAAAGAGACCTTGAGATCACGAGGCTGCCCCAAAAAATATCTGCCAGTTGGCGCAATCATACTGGTCTGACCCCAACATGGCTGATCTAGGTCTTCCTCCCCCCCGCTGATGTTGCGCTCCATGCTGCTGTGCCTGCGGCTCTGATGGTTTTCTGATGACGTGCTTTCTTTTCGATGCGCATAGACTTTTTTCTGACCTTTCTGAAGCACGTATTTCCCATTCGGTCCCTATCTTTTACGTGATTACCGAATTAGACTCCGTCCGAAACTATTTTTTTCAATTAATTTAACCCTTCCAATTCACGCACTTTATTTTTTTTTTCGCATTCGAATATGCTTAAAGTTTCTAATATTCAAGTGAATTATTATATATATTGTGTGTGTCTTTCATAATCTGTTTTTATTTGAAATAATATGAAATTGTGTATACTTGGTAATCATAATCTAAGAATAAAGCGTGTGATGCCCAAACGAACATATATAAACCAAATTCAGGAGACCTCATCTTAGATCTAGTCCATTGACCCAATATGTAATCACCACCGTTGAGCAAGTGTGACTTTCAGATGGGGTGGGGTCCACATGATTAGCGGCCATGATAGATGGGATCCATCGAATTTAAAGTAATTTTACACAACAGAAACTTCCTCATGATTATTGATTTCAACACATTAAAGAAACGAAAATTACGTTCCGCTAATATGTACTGCGTCATGCGATGGCACTACTTTGTCTCTTTTGTATATGTGATTTTCTTTCTGGTAATGATTGAGAATTCGAACTAGTAATAGATTAATAATAGCATGAAGATCATTAATAAGAAACTATCAAGTTTTTCAACATTTATCGAATTTGAAAAAAAATTAGAAGAAAGATAACACTTCCATTGAGCCTTTCAAACTAGGTGCGTCGGATTTACATGTGCAAAAAAGTTAAGACTAGTGGCTGAAACGGTTTCAAAGTATTAAAAGCCTCTCAAGGAAGCATCCTGAAAGGTACGAGGAAGTAACACCACACATGAAAAATCTTCCCTTCTCCCCCCTGGAATAACTATATCAAAGGACTCAGCGCATATGCCTTTCTCCGTAATTGAAATCATGTCCAACTCGGTTCTTCAAGTCCTTTTGCTTCTGGTTTCCCTCGCGGCACAAGCATCAGGAGCTGCAGAGTGTTCCAAAACATGCGGAAGCGTCGCCATTCCGTACCCCTTCGGAATAGGAGTCGAGTGTTTCCTGGATGACTGGCACGAGATCGTCTGCTCGCCAAACAACACGGTTCCCATCCTAAAAAAGATTGGATTGCCCGTCCTCAACATTTCACTCCCCTCTTACGGTGAATACGTGGACGGCATGATGAGCGTCAGTATTCCAGCAATTTACTCAAATGCAAGCTGCGGGGCGACGGAGCTGGTGTGCCGGTGAGCCTCAAAGGAAGTCCGTTTGTCTTCTCCCGGACATGGAACGTCTTTACGTCAGTTGGTTGCAACAACCCGGCAATCTTGAATAGTACAGAATCGGCTTTTGTCGGTTGCAAATCGAAATGTGCTGGAACCAACATTAGCCGTATAGTGCTTGTTCCGGAGGGACGGATGCTGCCAGACTACGCTTCCCTTTAACCTGCAGGGCTTTGATGTGGATTTCAAAGCGGCAGGCGGACATCAGGGGTGCCAGTACGCTTTCCTGGCAAATATATCATGGTTCCAGAGGTCTAACTTCACAGATTTATATGATTTGGGACTGAATAATGCTTTTCCAGTGGTGTTGGAATGGGGAATTGCAAACAATACCGACTATGCGCTTGATCTTATGCGGCAAATTACCGAATTATACCTGCAGCACATATAGCATCGGTGGTTATGCAGAAATGCCATTTATGCAGTGCTTTTGCCGAGATGGGTATGCTGGTAACCCCTATCTCCCTTATCGTTATCGTATTGGAGGATGCCAGGGTAACTTACTTGATGTTATCACAGTGAAGTGGCTTGTTCATTCCCAGATTTGTCCCTGAAAATAATGCATTCACACTGTTTGATGATCACATGCACGCTTTTCTGCCTTCCTTTCTTATTTTTCTGTCCAAGATTATACAAAGTGAACGCAATTTCAAACAAAATTGATTATATCGGCAATAGTTCACTGGAAATCAAGGGGAACATGACAGTCTTTTTGCATCATATTTTAAGCCATGGAATTAACAATTTATGAGGAAATGCGACCTACTAGTCTTGCTACTTCTACCAAGGAGATGTGTTTCACTGTTATACCTTATTCTATCTTTGTCATCAGATATTAATGAATGTGAAGATCCAAGTATATGCCCCGGACTTGTGTGAACAAACTAGGCGGCTATGACTGCGTCAATGGTAGAAAGACAGTTAAATTCATTCTTATCGGTAAGTAGATCTTTTAACCTAGAACTTTAGACAGGTGTTGGTGGAAAATAAGTTTTATCTTACTCTTCATTATAATATGACTGTCCATTCATCTGGTGATGATTATTGATAAGTTTCAATCAATAGTATCTATTAAAACAACCTCAAAAATTTCTTTGAACACTAATACTTTGATAGATAAGAAAATGCTTGAGCTTTTCTAATGTTGTCGCTTCATATCTATGAAAAGTTATCCAAGATTCCTACTTATTCTGGCATATTTTGATTGGGAATATTACAAGCATAGTAAAGATGAATGCTTTTATGAACCTATAATCTTTCATCAATATGATTGCTGAATTCCTTGTAAGGGAGATCAGTTGTACGGTTCAGATATATGTATAAAAGTTTCACTGGATGGAAAATGGAACTTAAACAGAAGACAAATTAATTTTTCGTGGTTGCTAAGAAAATCAACGTGAAAGGAGACTCAGGTCAATCACTCTTATATGTTTTCCGTTTAATTAGATTCACTTAAGTTCTTGATTATAAGTGCCTTTAATATATTCTTGACAAGCAGGTACAATTCTCTCACTTATGCACCTTAAACTTTTGCAATGCAGGGGTTGGGGCAAGCCTTGGGGCTCTACTTTTGTGCCTTTTCCTATGGTGGCTGTACAAGTACGTCAAGAAGAGAAAAGAAAACAAGCTCAAAGAGAAGCACTTCAAACGCAATGGTGGCCTTTTGTTGGAAAGCGAGCTGTCTTCACCACAAGGCAATGTCGAGAAAAGCAAATTGTTCAACTCCAAGGATTTAGAGAAGGCCACTGACAATTTCAACGAGGATAGGATACTCGGGCAAGGCGGGCAGGGTACCGTTTACAAGGGTATGTTAACAGATGGAAAAATAGTTGCAATTAAGAAATCGAAAGTGATAGACGAGGGAAAAGTCGAACAGTTTATAAATGAAGTTCTCATCCTCTCACAAATCAATCATAGGAATGTGGTTAAGTTATTGGGGTGCTGCTTGGAGATGAAGTCCCACTTTTAGTATACGAGTTCATACCAAACGGGACTCTATACCAATATCTGCATGACCCAAATGAAGAGTTTCGTGTAACGTGGGACACACGCCTACGGATTGCCACCGAAATCGCAGGAGCCTTGTTCTACTTGCATTCCTAGCCTCCATTCCCATTTATCATTGAGACATCAAGTCCAGTAATATCCTCTTGGATGAGAAATACCGGGCAAAAGTGGCAGATTTTGGTACTTCCAAGTCCGTTTCCCTCGATCAAACTCACGTGACCACATTGGTGCAGGGGACTTTTGGCTACCTAGGTCCCGAGTACTTCCAATCAAGTCAGTTCACAAACAAAAGCGACATGTACAGCTTTGGAGTTGTACTTGTCGAGCTATTGACGGGACAAAAGCCAATCTCGTCATTGAGGGAACTAGAAGGAAGAAGCCTTGTGACCTATTTCATAATCTCGATGGAGGAGAATCGCCTGTTCGACATCGTCGATCCTCAAGTTTTGAAAGAAGATAAGAACGAAGAGATCGAATCAGTTGCTAACCTTGCGAAAAGGTGCTTGAACTTGAATGGGAGGAACCTACCTACCATGAGAGAAGTGGTAATGGAGTTGGAGGGAAAAAGGAAGCTCTCGAATCCTTCGGGCGCAAATCAAAATCAGGAGAACCAAGAGGCAACTGGATCTTATGATGTTGCTTTTACATCTAGCAAGGCAAACGTTGAGATGGATGTCATTACTGTCACGTCCCACCCCTCTCGAGCGACCACGCGACAGGACCTCCGATCCGCGAGCCTCGTCGAATGGCCCAACAGACCTGCGATCGCCCAGGAAAACATCGCGGCCAAACGACGGCTTAACGAAACGCAAGCGAAAGCATCTACTCAACTCCCGACAAACAAACAGGCAGGTAGATAGCTGACAGTAGCCAATTCAAAGTTATAAACATTATAACCTGATTATAAATAAGGGGCACCATGAACAAACTAATCATATATATATAAGAACTAGTTATGCACAGTACAAATATACAGGCTACCAAAAGAAAACTCGCCCCTGCGATCACACGCTCCAAAAATGGTGCTCGGGCGCTCCTACTCAAAAAGGACAACTACAGAGCCTTACAACCCTAGCCTGACTCGGCCCCGCTATCCTCGGAAGACGGTAGCTCCTTGGGATCGGACTCGTCAGACTCCTCTGGTACGGGCTCAGCTGCCAGCTGCGCCGCGTCAACAGGGTCGACATCGTGGCCGTCGATCTCCATGGGCCAGTACTCTGCAGGCTCCTCCTCCTCCATCGGATCTGGGTCAATGACTTCACCTCCAAAATTCGCAGGTCTACCACCCCGTACTCGTCCTCGCTCTGTACCTCTATGTCCATGCCTGTGATAGGCCGTTAAAAGCTAAGGCTTGTCTCTCGTACCAGGCCTCAACCTCAAGGGCTCTAAGAACTGTCCACCCTCGTTAACCCATACTATACATTCTACCCGCTTATACACAATATCACCGGGGCTATGGTATAGGGATTCCCATCCCTCTATCTCCTTAGGATCTCCAAAAAGCACACCTAAATTCTCCATTGCTAAGGTCGTGGATTTGAAAGGCGATCAACCGCAAGTGAGTCTAATGACTCAGTTAGTAAACATACCGATAAAACAGAGGGTCATGCGTATGTGATATTCACATACGCATGACCCTCTGTTTATCGTATGTTTACTCACTGAGTCATTAGACTCACTTGCGGTTGATCGCCTTTCAAATCCACGACCTTAGCAATGGAGAATTTAGGTGTGCTTTTTGGAGATCCTAAGGAGATAGAGGGATGGGAATCCCTATACCATAGCCCCGGTGATATTGTGTATAAGCGGGTAGAATGTATAGTATGGGTTAACGAGGGTGGACAGTTCTTAGAGCCCTTGAGGTTTGAGGCCTGGTACGAGAGACAAGCCTTAGCTTTTAACGGCCTATCACAGGCATGGACATAGAGGTACAGAGCGAGGACGAGTACGGGGTGGTAGACCCTGCGAATTTGGAGGTGAAGTCATTGACCCAGATCCGATGGAGGAGGAGGAGCCTGCAGAGTACTGGCCCATGGAGATCGACGGCCACGATGTCGACCCTGTTGACGCGGCGCAGCTGGCAGCTGAGCCCGTACCAGAGGAGTCTGACGAGTCCGATCCCAAGGAGCTACCGTCTTCCGAGGATAGCGGGGCCGAGTCAGGCTAGGGTTGTAAGGCTCTGTAGTTGTCCCTTTTTGAGTAGGAGCGCCCGAGCACCATTTTTGGAGCGTGTGATCGCAGGGGCGAGTTTTCTTTTGGTAGCCTGTATATTTGTACTGTGCATAACTAGTTCTTATATATATATGATTAGTTTGTTCATGGTGCCCCTTATTTATAATCAGTTTATAATGTTTATAACTTTGAATTGGCTACTGTCAGCTATCTACCTGCCTGTTTGTTTGTCGGGAGTTGAGTAGATGCTTTCGCTTGCGTTTCGTTAAGCCGTCGTTTGGCCGCGATGTTTTCCTGGGCGATCGCAGGTCTGTTGGGCCATTCGACGAGGCTCGCGGATCGAGGTCCTGTCGCGTGGTCGCTCGAGAGGGGTGGGACGTGACAGTAATGACATCCATCTCAACGTTTGCCTTGCTAGATGTAAAAGCAACATCATAAGATCCAGTTGCCTCTTGGTTCTCCTGATTTTGATTTGCGCCCGAAGGATTCGAGAGCTTCCTTTTCCCTCCAACTCCATTACCACTTCTCTCATGGTAGGTAGGTTCCTCCCATTCAAGTTCAAGCACCTTTTCGCAAGGTTAGCAACTGATTCGATCTCTTCGTTCTTATCTTCTTTCAAAACTTGAGGATCGACGATGTCGAACAGGCGATTCTCCTCCATCGAGATTATGAAATAGGTCACAAGGCTTCTTCCTTCTAGTTCCCTCAATGACGAGATTGGCTTTTGTCCCGTCAATAGCTCGACAAGTACAACTCCAAAGCTGTACATGTCGCTTTTGTTTGTGAACTGACTTGATTGGAAGTACTCGGGACCTAGGTAGCCAAAAGTCCCCTGCACCAATGTGGTCACGTGAGTTTGATCGAGGGAAACGGACTTGGAAGTACCAAAATCTGCCACTTTTGCCCGGTATTTCTCATCCAAGAGGATATTACTGGACTTGATGTCTCAATGATAAATGGGAATGGAGGCTACGAATGCAAGTAGAACAAGGCTCCTGCGATTTCGGTGGCAATCCGTAGGCGTGTGTCCCACGTTACACGAAACTCTTCATTTGGTCATGCAGATATTGGTATAGAGTCCCGTTTGGTATGAACTCGTATACTAAAAGTGGGACTTCCATCTCCAAGCAGCACCCCAATAACTTAACCACATTCCTATGATTGATTTGTGAGAGGATGAGAACTTCATTTATAAACTGTTCGACTTTTCCCTCGTCTATCACTTTCGATTTCTTAATTGCAACTATTTTTCCATCTGTTAACATACCCTTGTAAACGGTACCCTGCCCGCCTTGCCCGAGTATCCTATCCTCGTTGAAATTGTCAGTGGCCTTCTCTAAATCCTTGGAGTTGAACAATTTGCTTTTCTCGACATTGCCTTGTGGTGAAGACAGCTCGCTTTCCAACAAAAGGCCACCATTGCGTTTGAAGTGCTTCTCTTTGAGCTTGTTTTCTTTTCTCTTCTTGACGTACTTGTACAGCCACCATAGGAAAAGGCACAAAAGTAGAGCCCCAAGGCTTGCCCCAACCCCTGCATTGCAAAAGTTTAAGGTGCATAAGTGAGAGAATTGTACCTGCTTGTCAAGAATATATTAAAGGCACTTATAATCAAGAACTTAAGTGAATCTAATTAAACGGAAAACATATAAGAGTGATTGACCTGAGTCTCCTTTCACGTTGATTTTCTTAGCAACCACGAAAAATTAATTTGTCTTCTGTTTAAGTTCCATTTTCCATCCAGTGAAACTTTTATACATATATCTGAACCGTACAACTGATCTCCCTTACAAGGAATTCAGCAATCATATTGATGAAAGATTATAGGTTCATAAAAGCATTCATCTTTACTATGCTTGTAATATTCCCAATCAAAATATGCCAGAATAAGTAGGAATCTTGGATAACTTTTCATAGATATGAAGCGACAACATTAGAAAAGCTCAAGCATTTTCTTATCTATCAAAGTATTAGTGTTCAAAGAAATTTTTGAGGTTGTTTTAATAGATACTATTGATTGAAACTTATCAATAATCATCACCAGATGAATGGACAGTCGTATTATAATGAAGAGTAAGATAAAACTTATTTTTCCACCAACACCTGTCTAAAGTTCTAGGTTAAAAGATCTACTTACCGATAAGAATGAATTTAACTGTCTTTCTACCATTGACGCAGTCATAGCCGCCTAGTTTGTTCACACAAGTCCGGGGCATATACTTGGATCTTCACATTCATTAATATCTGATTACAAAGATAGAATAAGTGTATTAACAGTGAAACACATCTCCTTGGGTAGAAGTAGCAAGACTAGTAGGTCGCATTTCCTCATAAATTGTTAATTCCATGGCTTAAAATATGATGCAAAAAGACTGTCATGTTCCCCTTGATTTCCAGTGAACTATTGCCGATATAATCAATTTGTTTGAAATTGCGTTCACTTTGTATAATCTTGGATAGAAAAATAAGAAAGGAAGGCAGAAAAGCGTGCATGTGATCATCAAATAGTGTGAATGCATCATTTTCAGGGACAAATCTGGAATGAAGAGCCACTTCACTGTGATAACATCAAGTAAGTTACCCTGGCATCCTCCAATACGATACGATAAGGGAGATAGGGGTTACCAGCATACCCATCTCGGCAAAAGCACTGCATAAATGGCATTTCTTGCATAACCACCGATGCTATATGTGCTGCAGGTATAATTCCGGTAATTTGCCGCATAAGATCAAGCGCATAGTCGGTATTGTCTGCAATTCCCCATTCCAACACCACTGGAAAAGCATTATTCAGTCCCAAATCATATAAATCTGTGAAGTTAGACCTCTGGAACCATGATATATTTGCCAGGAAAGCGTACTGGCACCCCTGATGTCCGCCTGCCGCGTTGAAATCCACATCAAAGCCCTGCAGGTTAAAGGGGAGCGTAGTCTGGCAGCATCCGTCCCTCCCGGAACAAGCACTATACGGCTAATGTTGGTTCCAGCACATTTCGATTTGCAACCGACAAAAGCCGATTCTGTACTATTCAAGATTGCCGGGTGTTGCAACCAACTGACGTAAAGACGTTCCATGTCCGGGAGAAGACAAACGGACTTCCTTTGAGGCTCACCGGCACACCAGCTCCGTCGCCCCCGCAGCTTGCATTTGAGTAAATTGCTGGAATACTGACGCTCATCATGCCGTCCACGTATTCACCGTAAGAGGGGAGTGAAATGTTGAGGACGGGCAATCCAATCTTTTTAGGATGGGAACCGTGTTGTTTGGCGAGCAGACGATCTCGTGCCAGTCATCCAGGAAACACTCGACTCCTATTCCGAAGGGGTACGGAATGGCGACGCTTCCGCATGTTTTGGAACACTCTGCAGCTCCTGATGCTTGTGCCGCGAGGGAAACCAGAAGCAAAAGGACTTGAAGAACCGAGTTGGACATGATTTCAATTACGGAGAAAGGCATATGCGCTGAGTCCTTTGATATAGTTATTCCAGGGGGGAGAAGGGAAGATTTTTCATGTGCTGGTGTTACTTCCTCGTACCTTTCAGGATGCTTCCTTGAGAGGCTTTAATACTTTGAAACCGTTTCAGCCACTAGTCTTAACTTTTTTGCACATGTAAATCCGACGCACCTAGTTTGAAAGGCTCAATGGAAGTGTTATCTTTCTTCTAATTTTTTTTCAAATTCGATAAATGTTGAAAAACTTGATAGTTTCTTATTAATGATCTTCATGCTATTATTAATCTATTACTAGTTCGAATTCTCAATCATTACCAGAAAGAAATCACATATACAAAAGAGACAAAGTAGTGCCATCGCATGACGCAGTACATATTAGCGGAACGTAATTTTCGTTTCTTTAATGTGTTGAAATCAATAATCATGAGGAAGTCTTCTGTTGTGTAAAATTACTTTCAAATTCGATGGATCCCATCTATCATAGCCGCTAATCATGTGGACCCCACCCCATCTGAAAGTCACACTTGCTCAACGGTGGTGATTACATATTGGGTCAATGGACTAGATCTAAGATGAGGTCTCCTGAATTTGGTTTATATATGTTCGTTTGGGCATCACACGCTTTATTCTTAGATTATTGATTACCAAGTATACACAATTTCATATTATTTCAAATAAAAACAGATTATGAAAGACACACACACATATATATATAATTCACTTGAATATTAGAAACTTTAAGCATATTCGAATGCGAAAAAAAAATAAAGTGCGTGAATTGGAAGGGTTAAATTAATTGAAAAAATAGTTTCGGACGGAGTCTAATTCGGTAATCACGTAAAGATAGGGACCGAATGGGAAATACGTGCTTCAGAAAGGTCAGAAAAAAGTCTATGCGCATCGAAAAGAAAGCACGTCATCAGAAACCATCAGAGCCGCAGGCACAGCAGCATGGAGCGCAACATCAGCGGTGGGGGAGGAAGACCTAGATCAGCCATGTTGGGGTCAGACCAGTATGATTGCGCCAACTGGCAGATATTTTTTGGGGCAGCCTCGTGATCTCAAGGTCTCTTTGCAGGCGTACGGTGCACCCGCGGGAAACCGCTAGAGGTGGCCACGGGCCGGTTCCGGCCCGGAACCGGCCCGGTCAACGGGCCGGTTCATTGTGAACCGGAACCGGCCCGTATGGCGCGGGTCGGTTCCGGGTTGCGAAATTTAAAACCGGCCCGGAACCACCGGTTCCGGGCCGGTTCGGAACCGGCGGTTCCGGGCCGGTTCCGAACCGCGGTTCCAAACCGGCCCGATAGCCGTTTGGAAACGGCTATTAAAAATAGCCGTTTCCAAACGGCTATTTATGGTCAACCAAACGGCTTAGCCGTTTGGTTGACCAACGGCTATATAGCCGTTCAGTGGAACGGCTATATAGCCGTTCTTATTATTATTATTTTTTTTAATTTTAAAATAATTTTTTTAAAATTCTTTTAAAAAAACATAACCATTATAAATACCCATCTTCACTCTTCATTTTTCCTCACAACTTCTCTCAACTCTCAAGTCTCAAATTCTCTCATTTCTCAAATTCGCTCAAATTCTCTCAAATTCGCTCAAATTTGCTCAATTTCTTCCGCTCAATTCTCTTAAAAAATGGCTAGTGGAAGAGGAAAGAGCTCGATGATTCCCGAAGAATCCAATTATTCTCATGATCCTCGTGAGTTTGCACATTGGGGATACGATGACGAAGATGATATCAACGTTATTCCTAATGTCGAGCACATCCCGACGCAAGAAAGTCTACAACCAACTACCAATACCGAAGAAGCATCAACAACAAAAGAAATGAGTCGAGGGGGTGCATCCATCATATGGCAACACTTCACCAAGCAACATTAGAAGGTAACGACTACAATCTCATATGTAACCATTGCAAAAAAGTATACAGGTTTACAACTGGAAGCGGCTATGGAACATATCGTCGACATTTGGCGTCAAAACATCCAACGGAATTCGGGATCGACATGAGGCAACAACAAATTCCCAAGTTTGTCGATTCTAACACTTCTAATTTATTTCGTTACGATAGAAATAATTATGAGGAAGAACTTGCTAAATTTACTGCCGTTGAACATTTAGCGTTTAATTTTGGTGAAAATTTTGGTTTTAATACTTTTGTACAAAATGCATGTACTCCACAAGCAAAACCCGTTTCGAGAAATACGGTTTAAACGCCAAATGTTTAAACTTTATAAAAAAGGAAAAGATGATTTGAGAAATTTTTTTGCATTTTTCAATGGACGTGTGCATATAGGTAGCGACATTTGGAGTGATCCTTGGCAAACTCATTATTATATGGGTATTACATGTCATTGGATAGACGATGAATGGAACATTCAAAAAAGAATTATTGCATTTCGAGTTTTTGATGAATTGCATACGGCACATAATATTTATAGAATAATTAAGCAAGTTTTAGAAGAATATTTATTGGTTAATAAAATTTTTTCAATTGGTTTTGATAATGCCGCGTCAAATACTGCTTCTATTCGCGAGTTAGAAACAATTTGTAAACCCGCTTTTGGTGGAAATTTTTTTCACATTAGATGTGCTTGCCATGTTTTAAATTTATGCGTACAAGATGGTTTACGAATTCTTGAAAATGCTCTTCGTCCAATAAAAACAGCAATTACATATTTATGGAAACATTCCAAGTTATGAGAGAATGGGGTAGATTTTGTAAACAAAATGGAAAAAAACCAAAAAAATTTCCAAGAGATGTTCCACATCGTTGGAATTCTACATACGAGTTGCTTAATCAATCTTTTTCATATAAAGAATTATTATGTACATTTTTTGCGAATTATGTTCCTCAAAGTAATTTATACCCACAAGAGTGGGATATTTGCAAAAGAATTTTAGATTTGTTAAAAGTTTTTAATAATGCAACTTATACTTTATCCGGTGTTTATTATCCTACTACACATTTATTTTTAACAGAATGTCTAAATATTGTTGATATTTTTCAAGAAAATGAAGGCGATAATCAATTAGGTCCAACTATTATAGCAATGCGAACGAAATGGATGCAATATTATACCAAAATTCCTATTATCTATTTGGTTGCTTGTGTTTTGGATCCACGTACGAAAATGGATGGCTTACTTGATGATTTGAATTCATACTATGAGTGTTTACATTTGATTGAAACCGTAAATATTAGAGATATAGAAAAAGAAGTTAAAGATATAATAGTAGAATTGTATAATGATTTTTGTAATAGATATAATATAGTTGGTGATAGTGGAACTTCTTCCAAGTTAGTGACATGCAAGGTAAGCACCTAGGTAGAGGGTCTAGAAATCTAATAAATAGACAAAAAAGACAAAAGGGAATAATGGGAAATATTTCTGAAATAGAAATTTATTTAACTACTGATTTGAGTTTCCTCAATCAAACGGCATGATTTCAAATTCTAAAGTGGTGGAATAATCATTCAACTCAATTTCCAGTATTAGCTCACATTGCAAGAGAGATTTTAGCAACCCCTTGCTCAACCGTTGCGGTGAACAAGCATTTAGTATTGGAGGTAATATTTTGGATGATCGACGTTCGAGATTATCTCCGGATTCAGTTGAAGTTCAAATTTGTGTCGATGATTGGACAAAGGCGGCATATCGACAACAAGAAATGGATCGCAACAACGAATCCGAATTCTTCAATGACGAAGATACCACCGCCACGGGTACCACCGCCACGGGTAGCGACGATTGATGATGAGGTAAGTATGGGGTTATCAAAGGTAAAAAACTACATGGGCTTTGATTCTTCTATCCCAAGAAGATATGTAGGCC
>JAGVVM010021306.1:0-19310 GCA_019149425.1 Psidium friedrichsthalianum | reverse complement strand
GGGATTTGTCAGGGATTAGGATTAAGTGATATCGAGAAATCATAACAACCTGAGTCTTTGTTGTTTTAAAGATGCAGCCAGTGTAGCCTTACCTTGCATCTCTGAAGATGACAGAGATTGAAAGATTTCACTTGCTTCTTGATGAATGTTGATCACTTTCCTCTATCATTATTATAGGATTATGCTAATCATTATCTTCAGGCATGCCCATAGCTAGGGCTAGGATAGGTTTCCAATGATTGAGGTAGAATTGCAACTCTATTACGTCCCTTAACAACAACACCCTAAGAATTAGAGTATGGAAAGTATTATGCACATTTTTTTCTTCCATATGTTATATCTTACAATGAGAAATTTAAACCCATAAAAGAAAAGAGACTTTTAGCAATTGAAAAGTTCAACAAGAGACATAATCAAGACACTAAAAGATTTTACCCATAAAAGCTAGGAGGGTTTTAGCACTAAATGTCAGGGACAATGTTTGCAAGAGACCATTGATACTGCTAACTACTAATGTAGTAGATACGGAAAGGATATGTTGCCTTTCTTTGCTTAATTTGGTTTTGTTTGTTTCAATACATGTAGTTTGCTATAAAATCTGGTCAACCAAAAGCATAGTTATTAGAGACCCAACATTATGGCAAGTTTACCGTCAATTGGTGAAACTAATAACAGGAGCTTGGAATATATTAAATAGCTTAAAATTACCAAGATCTGTATTTGTTTTGGAGTACATGCTAATCATGGTTGTAGAGGAAGGGGTGGGTGTTAATTTCTACTTCTTTTTTTTTTGGAATTTAAAAGGGGTAAAAGATGATGGATGCTCATTCGACTTTTGATAGAGTACATGGAGTTTGGAGCTCATTTTGTTTTACGTTCTTTTTCTATCTAAGAGCCAACGTGAACATTGCTGCTTGAGGGGTGATTGGCTTTGTTTGTGAATTGAGTCCAAGCCATATGTCTAATTATTAATCACATCCTTGTTGGATTCTTCTTTCATTTGTGATTCTAGAAATGGCTTTTTTTTTATGTATATTAAAGGTAATAGAGGCTGATTGTTTTAGAGCAATGGTATAAGATGGTCTTCATTTGGAGCTCTCCCTTTTAAGCTTAGACTAATTTTCATGCACTTTCCCTTCTTAAGTTACTTTGAACAGGAATGTAGCTCGAGTCTAACATCCTCATGTTGATAGGCATTGTGTTTTAGAGCTGCAGTTGTATAATTGTTTTTTGTTATCTTTTGCGTTACGTTATAAGTGCATTTGTTTGATAAGGCCGATGTTAATTGCTAGACTGCTAGGATAACTAGGAGGCATGCATTATCGAAGTTTGTTTGAAAAACAAACAAATAGTGCCTTTTTTGCATCCCACATAGAATGGAAGGAAGAGAGTAAGTCGCTTTATTAATTAGAAGGCTACTAATTTTTTAAATAAAGAAATGGGCAAGTGGGCTACACTCTGCTATACCCACGTGGGGGTGAGCGATTAGTAGGCGCACTTAGCACACTTGCGCGGTCGCGGTCCGAAATTGGCATTAGTTAACAATTATTTTATTTATTATTTTATAAATAAATTTCATGACTCATTGGAACAGTACGACTATTCATAGATATAAGACACTCTTAAATCTTTTGGAAGGGTTATGTCTGTTTGGACATAAATACCAAATTGACACTCTTATAACCTTTGGAGTATTTGTATCTGTTTGGAAATAACTATCGTTTAGACATGAAAAGGCGTAATTGAATGTAAAGTTTCAAACATGAAGAGGTATGTCTGAACTATCCATTATTAGACACGAAGAGTTGGATGAGAATTAACTATTTTTCGGACTCGAGAAGGTGTGTTCCTTTCTCATTATATATTCAACTCTTGTGTTCATTTTCAGAACATCTTCAATTTCAATTTTCGTTCTTTTCAAACAATATGGATACAACTTTTCTTTCTGATTATTTCCTAGAGAGTTCTTGGAGAAATATTAGAATTCCTATTTAATATTCTCACTTGAGAATCAATTGTATCCTAAAAGATTTTTGCCGGTAACTATTAGCAACGTTTATGGGGCAAATAATTTCTTAAAGACAGTGCTATCACGACTCAGAGTCTGATAACGTTATTCATCCCGTTCACTAAATTTCCCAACATGCACTCCCTATCAATCAACCCGTACATTTTTAATTTTTTCTTCCCTGTGTTGCAGGAAGTTCCCCAGGTGAGAAAGGCCCATCTAACTAGACAGCATGGTGCCGATGCAATTGCATGATTTGGTGATAAAGGCACACCTAACTACGCAGCTCAATGTTTTGTTGTGTTCTGTAAATTTTTGAAATGCAGGAAAGGGCCCTATGTCTTTTAGCTCCTTTTAATCGTTATCTTAACGTCATATTATTCATTCTTTGTTGCCTTCATTTAATTGTGTTTCTTTCTTTCTCAGTCTTCTGCATTTCATCTGTGTTATGAGGATAGCTCAAGTGCATATTGGCACCATTTGCACATTCAGATATATGGGTTTGATTCATGTCTATATGTTGGACTGGAATGGTTTACCTATAAGAGAACCATCATGACAGCTCTCAAGCAATTTTCCGTCGTCCGCAAGCTTCAAGTCCGTTTTCCATGAGCTTCAAGTTCGTTGTCCGCGAGTTTCATGTCCTCATTCAGTGTCTCTTTCCTTCTCGTGCACATTTTCTTCTCAGTGCTGCTCAGCTGGAGAAATTTGGTCCTACACGAGGAAATTGGCCGTTAGCGGGTTCTGTTAGTGTCAGTTTTTTGCTTTGAGTTATATGCTTCAGCATTTGGATTATCAAATAGATGTGTTTGATTCATGTCTATATGTTGGACTGTAATGGCTTTTCCTAAGGGAGGTTTATGCAGTCTCAATTGTAGGGTTTATTATATAAAAATAGTACTAGAGCCAATGAACATTTCCTCTTCAATTGAGGTCGACTTCTTGGTCTTCTACTATATAAAACATTTGTATTTTTTTTTTTTTTTGGTATGTAAGATATGTGGAGCCTTAACTTTGCAATTTTCTTCTCGTTGTATCCACACATTTTCCTTCTTCAGCCAATTCTCTCTCTAACATTGCCGCGAAGAAATTGCAGCTTCTTCAACTGGACTGATCCCCGCATTGGTGATGAGAACTCCCGCCGAATCATCTCTAGGCTCTTGCTAAGAACAACACGAATTGAAGCAGACCTTCGTCAAAGCAGGAGAAGAGAAGAATCTATTGGGTGTTTTGATAATTTAATGGGTGATAATTTACTATATTTAGGAAGATGTGGGAGGGCTATGATTGGTTGTTGTAAGTGTCTTTTGGAGGTTTAGATTGTTTGTGGTGAGATGGGCAGTCATCACTCCATGTGATCAATGGGAGGTTTAATTGTTTTGTAAAATCATCTACTGTGTTCTCTTTCCTGTGGTGGTGTTCACGCTGTGAGCACATATTAAAATTGTAAACTTGTGCTATTGTCTGTTTTTATAATGCAACTATTAAAGTTCAGTGAATTCAAGTGTTTAATGTTGTGTGATGAAGATCATCGGTGATGGCTGCACTAGGATGCTTGTTGTGCTTAACCCGATGTTGATGATGGTTGATGAATTGCCAACAACACAATGCAAGATGCCGAGCATTCTGCTTTAAATCAATACCAATGTCGTTGGTCGTATTGATATTGCTAGTCTTCTTGCTCTCGCATTTCTCAAAAATTGCTCGTCTTTCGTCTCTTTCATGTTGAGATGCTTGCATTTTCCTTTTTACCTAAAGTTGAATAAAAATAATAATCAATTTGTCCAAATAAAATAAAGTGAAAAGAATAGCTTTAGGACATAGTTAAGGGAAGATAGATACCTACATCTTCGTCCTTATATTCCAATGAGCTTGAGATGTTGCCAAAAATTGAAGTAGTTCTCGGTTGTGGTTTGGATGGGGCTGAGGTAGTGTTTTTTCTACCGGATCATGTGAGTTAGCAAAACAATTGAACCTTACTTGAGACTTACCAAACAAATGTACTCGTAGCAACATTTAACATTGAGGAAAACACAATGGTATAACTGCATCTCTACAACATTTTAACATTGATCACAATTAAGAGCTTTTAGAAAATTAAAGCTCGCATATGTATGCGTCAAAGAAATTAAATCACCAGCACAAATCTTACAAAGTGAGCATGCCAGACTTGAGTTACATTCTTGTACAAAGTAACTTAATAAGGGAAAGCCCGCAACAATTAGCGTAAGCCTAAAAGTAAGCTCGACAGAACATTTTATGAAAACCATCTTGCCATGTTGTTTCGACAAGATCAACCCCCTTTGCTTTTAAAATCAGACAGCCGTTTCTGAAATCACAAACCAAAGAAGAATCTAATGAAGATGTGAATAATAATTAGACACCTGAATAAGCATGGGCTTGCGAAGAAGGGCTTGAAGCTTGCGGACGAGAGAACCTGGGAACCAGGAGACCATGATGGATAGTGGACAACGGACTGAAGCTCGCCATGAGCAAGCGAGGAGCATCGAGTGAGGAGCAGCGAGGACTGGGCAAGGAGCAACGGGAGAGGAAGAAGAAAAATGAAAAATTGAAGGAAGAACCTAATCTAAACTTAATTGTGGGATTTTCTTCATTTTTTACCGAATTACAAATTTCACCCCAATTTTAGTCGCCGAAAAATGTTGTTCGGAAAACATTTGGTTGGCCAACGATCTTAAGCCTTATTTGATATTTACTGTGCTACTTCATGCCTTTTATTTTAAAAAAAAAATCCACTTTAAACTTCTCTTTTTAAGAAAATGTTCCCACTCCCTACTTCTATTTCCCTACTCAATAACGAGGAACGCCGCCCGTTACATTAGCAAGGCTCTCAATTTCATGTGGATGTCCATTGTTGCATTCCCGAGCACGAACAGAGCAGACACTCTGCTCAGCAGACTGAACGAGCGAGTAAAGAGATGAGAATCCGCTCTGTTTTTAGGTTGCGAGGCGAAGCTCCATTCGTATCGTACAAACCTGCAGTCTCCTCTCCCCTTCAATCGCGGCCGCAACGGTGCTTGAATGGCGCTCTCTCTTCGTTCTGTAAGAGTCCCGAAATCGAAAGAAAGTCGCTCAAGTCATGGGAGCTTTCGTGGTGTACTTGCAGGTCTTCTTTTGGAGTTGCGTTCGACATCGATGGAGTCATTCTTCGGAGACGGGTTCCGATCGGAGGCTCTTCCCAGGCTTTGCGACGATTGTACGATGATTACGGTAAAAAGTCACGTTTGCCCGATTGTCAGGAGTACTTTTATCTTCTTCTTTTTTTGGAGGTTTTCGTTTTTTTCATGTAATTGTCATTACCGTTGTTCTGCACGCTTTTTGAAGGTTCCCTTTGTGTTATTGACTAACGGTGAGCCAGTACTGGTTGCTTCTAGATGATTGGCTTGGGGGCTCTTATGCTTTGGCTGAATTAGAGGGCACGATAGACAATTTTCTTGTTTGTTATGCCTTTCTGCCTCAAGGATTTGGGATCAAAGTGTGATGTCTGCTCTGAGGGAGTGCAAGCTGCAATTGTTGTCAGTGATCCGGTAGATTGGGCTAGAGACATACAGGTATCCCACCATATTGTCTTCTTTCGATCTAACAGTTCTGTTGATTAATGCATCCATTTACATTACGTTACACCTCCTCCAAGTTTTCGTATCCCCTGGATGTCTGTCAGTTTCCATGTCCAATTGTGGAATCCAGTATCATTATAGTGCTATTAGATAGAATCTGCCTCTGGATTTCCTTTAATCATTTAGTTCCGTTAGGTACAACAAAAATTTTTACGACACGTGCAGTCTAAGGCCCGGGCTCTACCATAATAGCTCTGCAATAACAGAACAAATGCAACAGGTTTCTCTGTGACATTCTAAGGTCTGGAGGGCTTCCAGGACAATCGGGTGGACATCAATGACCTTTATATGTCGCAGTTGATGATCTCGAATATCAGGTCGTTTCATTGGTTGAAATCATGGGAAGCTCTCTTGGATGCATCATCTTCACCTCTCTAGTTTAAAGTTAGACAATTCTCAAATTAGTCAAGAGTACTCAGTGCAGGCTGCTTTTTTCGCTGGAGCGGCTCCAGATAGGTGCCTTTAGGATTGCCAAATCCCTCAATCACCTAACGGTCCTTTAACTGTTCTAACTCGGGTGCTTTTCTTTGATATATGCAGCATTCGTCATCGTTCTTTGGAATATTTTTATTTCGATAAACCTAATCCGTTAGTATTTGACAATGCTCAAATGAATGACGCTGAGACAACTCACTTTCACACTGGGATGTTCGTGGCATGGACGATGGATATCCCCAGTCACTTTCCTTCAGTACCCTTTACATGGTCGGCGACAACCTTCTGTAGACGTCAAGGGTGCTTGACACTGATAAAGCCTTAAACCCTTGCCAATCCCTCAATCACCTAACAATCCCTTAACTATTCTAACTCGGCGCTTTTTCTTTGACATATGCGGCATTCATCATCACCCTTTGGAATATGTTTATTTTGGGAAAGCCAAAATCATTTAAATTTCGTGGGGGCCAATTCATTAATTTAAGAAATCGGTAACTTAATTTGGGACATATTAAGAAAATCATTGCATTCAAGGATGGGTCAGCAATCTCCTTCGAAAATCTCAGCATCTTACGTCAGGTTGCCGACGCCATAATTCGTTAATTTGAGCTCACCCTTCACGCCAACCTTATGTTAGAAACGTGGGAGCCCCACAAGAACAATGAAATTTCACACGAGGGACGTTAGAAAAGTGTCAACTCGTCAGTCCAGAAATTAATTTTATGTATCAATTATTCTCAATGGGTAGTTCAAAGTAGAAATCCACAACTCGATAATTATGTTTGAGACACTTGTTTATTAGCCGTAACCAGTGTATCTCCATTGATTGATGACGTATAGGCTGAAAAGGGTCAAGATTGGAAGAAGCATCTGGCAAATAGTAAGAATTACCGTCTCCCCCATGTTTCCAAATATTATTGCTTGAGCCCCCTTTTAGCTGAAGTATTGACTACTGAGACTACCCATTCTGTATATCCCCGGCGAATTCGTCTCGTTATCTTCTCCCTTGAATACACCTATTCGGGTCAAAATAGGGAAACCAAGGATGTCCCGCCTGAAAATCAAGCATAAGTTCTCTCACTTTATTAGGTATTAAGCCAAAAATAGAAATGGTACTAAGAGGCCAGGGGTGGACAGTGGGTGCAACTAGCACGAAGCAATAGGTTCAAGATCCCACGTCTTAACCAACCTGTCGAGCACCCTTGATGTCTACGGAAGGATTGTGGCCAACCATGTAAAGGGTACTGAAGGAAAGTGACTGGGGATATCCATTGTCCATACCATGAACATCAGTGTGAAAGTGAGTTGTCTCAGCATCATTCATTTTAGCATTGTCGAACACTGACGGATTAGGTTTGCCGAAATAAACATATTCCAAAGGATGATGATGAATACTGCATATATCAAAGAAAAGCGAACGAGGTGGAATAGTTAAGGGACCGCTAGGTGATTGAGGGATTTGGCAAGGGGTTTAAGGCTTTATCGGTGTCAAGCACCCTTGATGTCTGCAGAAGGATTGTCGCCAACCATGCAAAGGGTACTGAAGGAAAGTGACTAGGGATATCCATCGTCCATGCCCCGAGCATCACAGTGTGAAAGTGAGTTGTCTCAGCGTCATTTATTTGATCATTGTCAAACACTAATGAATTAGGTTTGCCGAAATAAACATATTCCAAAGGGTGATGATGAATGCCGCATATGTCAAAGAAAAGCGCCTTAGGTGATTGAGGGATTTGGCAAGGGGTTTAAGGCTTTATCAGTGTCAAGCACCCTTGACGTCTACAGAAGGATTGTCGCCGACCATGTAAAGGGTACTGAAGGAAAGTGACTGGGGATATCCATCGTCCATGCCACGAACATCCCAGTGTGAAAGTGAGTTGTCTCAGCGTCATTCATTTGAGCATTGTCAAATACTAACGGATTAGGTTTATCGAAATAAACATATTCCAAAGAACGATGACGAATGCTGCATATATCAAAGAAAAGCGCCCGAGTTAGAACAGTTAAAGGACCGTTAGGTGATTGAGGGATTTGGCAATCCTAAAGGCACCTATCTGGAGCCGCTCCAGCGAAAAAGCAGCCTGCACTGAGTACTCTTGACTAATTTGAGAATTGTCTAACTTTAAACTAGAGAGGTGAAGATGATGCATCCAAGAGAGCTTCCCATGATTTCAACCAATGAAACGACCTGATATTCGAGATCATCAACTGCGACATATAAAGGTCATTGATGTCCACCCGATTGTCCTGGAAGCCCTCCAGACCTTAGAATGTCACAGAGAAACCTGTTGCATTTGTTCTGTTATTGCAGAGCTATTATGGTAGAGCCCGGGCCTTAGACTGCACGTGTCGTAAAATTTTTTGTTGTACCTAACGGAACTAAATGATTAAAGGAAATCCAGAGGCAGATTCTATCTAATAGCACTATAATGATACTGGATTCCACAATTGGACATGGAAACTGACAGACATCCAGAGGATACGAAAACTTGGAGGAGGTGTAACGTAATGTAAATGGATGCATTAATCAACAGAACTGTTAGATCGAAAGAAGACAATATGGTGGGATACCTGTATGTCTCTAGCCCAATCTACCGGATCACTGACAACAATTGCAGCTTGCACTCCCTCAGAGCAGACATCACACTTTGATCCCAAATCCTTGAGGCAGAAAGGCATAACAAACAAGAAAATTGTCTATCGTGCCCTCTAATTCAGCCAAAGCATAAGAGCCCCCCAAGCCAATCATCTAGAAGCAACCAGTACTGGCTCACCGTTAGTCAATAACACAAAGGGAACCTTCAAAAAGCGTGCAGAACAACGGTAATGACAATTACATGAAAAAACGAAAACCTCCAAAAAAAGAAGAAGATAAAAGTACTCCTGACAATCGGGCAAACGTGACTTTTTACCGTAATCATCGTACAATCGTCGCAAAGCCTGGGAAGAGCCTCCGATCGGAACCCGTCTCCGAAGAATGACTCCATCGATGTCGAACGCAACTCCAAAAGAAGACCTGCAAGTACACCACGAAAGCTCCCATGACTTGAGCGACTTTCTTTCGATTTCGGGACTCTTACAGAACGAAGAGAGAGCGCCATTCAAGCACCGTTGCGGCCGCGATTGAAGGGGAGAGGAGACTGCAGGTTTGTACGATACGAATGGAGCTTCGCCTCGCAACCTAAAAACAGAGCGGATTCTCATCTCTTTACTCGCTCGTTCAGTCTGCTGAGCAGAGTGTCTGCTCTGTTCGTGCTCGGGAATGCAACAATGGACATCCACATGAAATTGAGAGCCTTGCTAATGTAACGGGCGGCGTTCCTCGTTATTGAGTAGGGAAATAGAAGTAGGGAGTGGGAACATTTTCTTAAAAAGAGAAGTTTAAAGTGGATTTTTTTTTTAAAATAAAAGGCATGAAGTAGCACAGTAAATATCAAATAAGGCTTAAGATCGTTGGCCAACCAAATGTTTTCCGAACAACATTTTTCGGCGACTAAAATTGGGGTGAAATTTGTAATTCGGTAAAAAATGAAGAAAATCCCACAATTAAGTTTAGATTAGGTTCTTCCTTCAATTTTTCATTTTTCTTCTTCCTCTCCCGTTGCTCCTTGCCCAGTCCTCGCTGCTCCTCACTCGATGCTCCTCGCTTGCTCATGGCGAGCTTCAGTCCGTTGTCCACTATCCATCATGGTCTCCTGGTTCCCAGGTTCTCTCGTCCGCAAGCTTCAAGCCCTTCTTCGCAAGCCCATGCTTATTCAGGTGTCTAATTATTATTCACATCTTCATTAGATTCTTCTTTGGTTTGTGATTTCAGAAACGGCTGTCTGATTTTAAAAGCAAAGGGGGTTGATCTTGTCGAAACAACATGGCAAGATGGTTTTCATAAAATGTTCTGTCGAGCTTACTTTTAGGCTTACGCTAATTGTTGCGGGCTTTCCCTTATTAAGTTACTTTGTACAAGAATGTAACTCAAGTCTGGCATGCTCACTTTGTAAGATTTGTGCTGGTGATTTAATTTCTTTGACGCATACATATGCGAGCTTTAATTTTCTAAAAGCTCTTAATTGTGATCAATGTTAAAATGTTGTAGAGATGCAGTTATACCATTGTGTTTTCCTCAATGTTAAATGTTGCTACGAGTACATTTGTTTGGTAAGTCTCAAGTAAGGTTCAATTGTTTTGCTAACTCACATGATCCGGTAGAAAAACACTACCTCAGCCCCATCCAAACCACAACCGAGAACTACTTCAATTTTTGGCAACATCTCAAGCTCATTGGAATATAAGGACGAAGATGTAGGTATCTATCTTCCCTTAACTATGTCCTAAAGCTATTCTTTTCACTTTATTTTATTTGGACAAATTGATTATTATTTTTATTCAACTTTAGGTAAAGAGGAAAATGCAAGCATCTCAACATGAAAGAGACGAAAGACGAGCAATTTTTTGAGAAATGCGAGAGCAAGAAGACTAGCAATATCAATACGACCAACGACATTGGTATTGATTTAAAGCAGAATGCTCGGCATCTTGCATTGTGTTGTTGGCAATTCATCAACCATCATCAACATCGGGTTAAGCACAACAAGCATCCTAGTGCAGCCATCACCGATGATCTTCATCACACAACATTAAACACTTGAATTCACTGAACTTTAATAGTTGCATTATAAAAACAGACAATAGCACAAGTTTACAATTTTAATATGTGCTCACAGCGTGAACACCACCACAGGAAAGAGAACACAGTAGATGATTTTACAAAACAATTAAACCTCCCATTGATCACATGGAGTGATGACTGCCCATCTCACCACAAACAATCTAAACCTCCAAAAGACACTTACAACAACCAATCATAGCCCTCCCACATCTTCCTAAATATAGTAAATTATCACCCATTAAATTATCAAAACACCCAATAGATTCTTCTCTTCTCCTGCTTTGACGAAGGTCTGCTTCAATTCGTGTTGTTCTTAGCAAGAGCCTAGAGATGATTCGGCGGGAGTTCTCATCACCAATGCGGGGATCAGTCCAGTTGAAGAAGCTGCAATTTCTTCGCGGCAATGTTAGAGAGAGAATTGGCTGAAGAAGGAAAATGTGTGGATACAACGAGAAGAAAATTGCAAAGTTAAGGCTCCACATATCTTACATACCAAAAAAAAAAAAAAATACAAATGTTTTATATAGTAGAAGACCAAGAAGTCGACCTCAATTGAAGAGGAAATGTTCATTGGCTCTAGTACTATTTTTATATAATAAACCCTACAATTGAGACTGCATAAACCTCCCTTAGGAAAAGCCATTACAGTCCAACATATAGACATGAATCAAACACATCTATTTGATAATCCAAATGCTGAAGCATATAACTCAAAGCAAAAACTGACACTAACAGAACCCGCTAACGGCCAATTTCCTCGTGTAGGACCAAATTTCTCCAGCTGAGCAGCACTGAGAAGAAAATGTGCACGAGAAGGAAAGAGACACTGAATGAGGACATGAAACTCGCGGACAACGAACTTGAAGCTCATGGAAAACGGACTTGAAGCTTGCGGACGACGGAAAATTGCTTGAGAGCTGTCATGATGGTTCTCTTATAGGTAAACCATTCCAGTCCAACATATAGACATGAATCAAACCCATATATCTGAATGTGCAAATGGTGCCAATATGCACTTGAGCTATCCTCATAACACAGATGAAATGCAGAAGACTGAGAAAGAAAGAAACACAATTAAATGAAGGCAACAAAGAATGAATAATATGACGTTAAGATAACGATTAAAAGGAGCTAAAAGACATAGGGCCCTTTCCTGCATTTCAAAAATTTACAGAACACAACAAAACATTGAGCTGCGTAGTTAGGTGTGCCTTTATCACCAAATCATGCAATTGCATCGGCACCATGCTGTCTAGTTAGATGGGCCTTTCTCACCTGGGGAACTTCCTGCAACACAGGGAAGAAAAAATTAAAAATGTACGGGTTGATTGATAGGGAGTGCATGTTGGGAAATTTAGTGAACGGGATGAATAACGTTATCAGACTCTGAGTCGTGATAGCACTGTCTTTAAGAAATTATTTGCCCCATAAACGTTGCTAATAGTTACCGGCAAAAATCTTTTAGGATACAATTGATTCTCAAGTGAGAATATTAAATAGGAATTCTAATATTTCTCCAAGAACTCTCTAGGAAATAATCAGAAAGAAAAGTTGTATCCATATTGTTTGAAAAGAACGAAAATTGAAATTGAAGATGTTCTGAAAATGAACACAAGAGTTGAATATATAATGAGAAAGGAACACACCTTCTCGAGTCCGAAAAATAGTTAATTCTCATCCAACTCTTCGTGTCTAATAATGGATAGTTCAGACATACCTCTTCATGTTTGAAACTTTACATTCAATTACGCCTTTTCATGTCTAAACGATAGTTATTTCCAAACAGATACAAATACTCCAAAGGTTATAAGAGTGTCAATTTGGTATTTATGTCCAAACAGACATAACCCTTCCAAAAGATTTAAGAGTGTCTTATATCTATGAATAGTCGTACTGTTCCAATGAGTCATGAAATTTATTTATAAAATAATAAATAAAATAATTGTTAACTAATGCCAATTTCGGACCGCGACCGCGCAAGTGTGCTAAGTGCGCCTACTAATCGCTCACCCCCATGTGGGTATAGCAGAGTGTAGCCCACTTGCCCATTTCTTTATTTAAAAAATTAGTAGCCTTCTAATTAATAAAGCGACTTACTCTCTTCCTTCCATCCTATGTGGGATGCAAAAAAGGCACTATTTGTTTGTTTTTCAAACAAACTTCGATAATGCATGCCTCCTAGTTATCCTAGCAGTCTAGCAATTAACATCGGCCTTATCAAACAAATGCACTTATAACGTAACGCAAAAGATAACAAAAACAATTATACAACTGCAGCTCTAAAACACAATGCCTATCAACATGAGGATGTTAGACTCGAGCTACATTCCTGTTCAAAGTAACTTAAGAAGGGAAAGTGCATGAAAATTAGTCTAAGCTTAAAAGGGAGAGCTCCAAATGAAGACCATCTTATACCATTGCTCTAAAACAATCAGCCTCTATTACCTTTAATATACATAAAAAAAAAGCCATTTCTAGAATCACAAATGAAAGAAGAATCCAACAAGGATGTGATTAATAATTAGACATATGGCTTGGACTCAATTCACAAACAAAGCCAATCACCCCTCAAGCAGCAATGTTCACGTTGGCTCTTAGATAGAAAAAGAACGTAAAACAAAATGAGCTCCAAACTCCATGTACTCTATCAAAAGTCGAATGAGCATCCATCATCTTTTACCCCTTTTAAATTCCAAAAAAAAAAGTAGAAATTAACACCCACCCCCTTCCTCTACAACCATGATTAGCATGTACTCCAAAACAAATACAGATCTTGGTAATTTTAAGCTATTTAATATATTCCAAGCTCCTGTTATTAGTTTCACCAATTGACGGTAAACTTGCCATAATGTTGGGTCTCTAATAACTATGCTTTTGGTTGACCAGATTTTATAGCAACTACATGTATTGAAACAAACAAAACCAAATTAAGCAAAGAAAGGCAACATATCCTTTCCGTATCTACTACATTAGTAGTTAGCAGTATCAATGGTCTCTTGCAAACATTGTCCCTGACATTTAGTGCTAAAACCCTCCTAGCTTTTATGGGGTAAAATCTTTTAGTGTCTTGATTATGTCTCTTGTTGAACTTTTCAATTGCTAAAAGTCTCTTTTCTTTTATGGGTTTAAAATTTCTCATTGTAAGATATAACATATGGAAGAAAAAAATGTGCATAATACTTTCCATACTCTAATTCTTAGGGTGTCGTTGTTAAGGGACGTAATAGAGTTGCAATTCTACCTCAATCATTGGAAACCTATCCTAGCCCTAGCTATGGGCATGCCTGAAGATAATGATTAGCATAATCCTATAATAATGATAGAGGAAAGTGATCAACATTCATCAAGAAGCAAGTGAAATCTTTCAATCTCTGTCATCTTCAGAGATGCAAGGTAAGGCTACACTGGTTGCATCTTTAAAACAACAAAGACTCAGGTTGTTATGATTTCTCGATATCACTTAATCCTGAAATCCTTGATAGTGCTTCGGAAGCAATTTAAATTAGGGTCTAAAGTGTAAACTTTTTCTCCAAAGACGGCTCAGAGTGGACATTGTCTCATATAAGCCCTTGAAGTGACCAACTTAGCCTAGAATAAGCCTCTTGCTCATTAGCCAAATCTTTGCTAGGCAGTGAGCTTATTTGTATCACGTGCATAGATGCACATTATGTGCACGTGAGTCACATGGGCTTGTTGGTCTTGCTATATTCATTTACTTATTTTTTCCAAGTAAGATTTAGCTTGAGAACCTAGTTTGTTATATTTAAGGTCACTCTAAACTAGTATTAATTGCATTATCATGACACTATTTTAACTAATTGTAGTTGTTATGGTTCTCCCATATTAACCCCTGCTAGAAGGGACTTGAAATTAAAAGCCTTATTGCTCCTGCCATTCTTCTTTCTTTTGTAATGCGAGGTGTGTTTTGAGGCTTTATGTGACATCCTGAGTTTCGATCCCTTTTTTCTGGAATTTGAATATATAATGGTTATTTCATGGAGGCACTATAAATGAATCTCATTTAGAGCTGGCTACTCTGAGATGACTAACCAAAGGGGAAAGGCTAGTTAGGAATATAAGCACATGGACCAAATGGTCGATACGCGTGACTCCTAAAAGCCACCCGTTAGTTTGAAAATTTATTTAAAGCTACCATTTTATGAATGAGGCCATGAATTGAGTTTTGGAATAGGAAAATCGACTATCAAGAGTGTTACGGAGATTGAAATTAGATGTCGCCTTGAAAGGTGTGAATTGACAGCTTGGCATTGGAATGCCTAGAGAAAAGGGCAAAATTGAAAATTGCCATCTTGCCCCCGGTTTGTGCTAGAGTCCATGGCTATAGAGTGTTAGTAATTTTAGCGAGGCTAGAAAAATTGTTCGATAGTATTCCGAGTTACATTTCAATCGCGGTTGAGCCAAATCAGTACCGATTAAGCCCTATCGGTCCTAAATTTCACGATTTTTGAGAAATGTCTCATCATCGTCATTGTTTTGACTAATTTGACGATTTGACTAAAATTATTGAGGCCCAATCCCCTATCAGTCCGAAATTCACTAATAATCCAAAATCAATCCATTTGTTCAGCTTTATATCGCTTTCGGTGAATAGTCACTGGCGATAATTATCCTTAAGATATTTATTGGTTAAACCACTCTCTCTCCTCCATAATTATCCTCAGTTTCTCTCTCTCTCTCTCTCTCTCTCTCTCTCTCTCTCTCTCTCTAAATTTTGATTTTCTTTCCTCTCTCTATACTGGCGCCAAAATTCTGCTGCCCAATTTGATCGATTGCTGCCGGAAATCCGACTATTGGATCATCATGATTTTTGAATATGTCGTAGTTCATTGTCTTTTGGTTCTATTCCAACTTGAATCACTTCGATCCAAGGTCGTTTGACCTTTCAAATCTGCTTTGTCATTTCAGTCGACGAACCTGTTTTACGTTACCCGAATTTGACATATAGCTCGTGTTGATATATGTTAATTCTAGCGATCCCTAGAGCTCATTTGCATGTAAAAATATTGATTTTCAGTTCGAGAACCACCCCCTTCAGCCATTGCCCAGGTTTCCTTGGGTTTTGCCGAATTCCGCCGCCGCCGTCGTGCTTCGTCGGTCCCCCCGTACGTTGCCGCCTTTCATCACTTCCTCAACTTTGTGTTAGCCTTAATTAAGTAAGTTAAACCTCTATGTATCGATTAGAAAATTGTACATGCCATGGACTAGCTTTAGGGTCCGATTCGAGGTAAATCAGGTTAAGAAAAATTATCGAAATTGGCGTATTTGTGCAAATTGATTTTGTGATGAGGCTATGGTATATTATTTGGGCTTGGTATTGTATTGTCTTGCCGAATATAAGCTATTGGTGGTGGTTGATGTGGGTCCCGCGAGGTTCGGGTACCAAAAATGAAGTTTTGGGACTTTTATTAAAAAACGGGCCAAATAGTATTTTGGAAGTGACTGTTCATGACCCATGAACACTGTTCACGTGCTGCTCAATTTGATTTTGGTTAAAAAATGACAAGTTTTGTGGGTCCCGTGTGGTTCGAATACGAAAATATATTTTGGAGCATTTTATGCAAATGGACCCGAGCAATATTTATATTGCTATTTTAAATATTTGGCACCCATGTTCATGTTCAAAATAATATTTGAGGATATCCACGTATTCTTGAAAATAATTATTTGGTCATTTTAGGCCCTACGTGAGAAATTGGGCATTTTTAATAAAATTGGGCACGTGTAACAAATTGATTGGCTTGGCCATTGTGTCGTTCTTGTGGATTGAAATATTAACACGTGTTTTGAAATGTGGCCTAACGTATGCGGCGACGATTTTGCCCAATTGAATTTGATTGATTTATTGCCTGGATGGCGTGTGCAACGATTTCACACAGGTAAAATGAGTTGATTGGCTTGGCCATTTGGTCAAATATGTGAATTGAATATTTGGACTCATATTTGAAATGTGGCCTAACGTACTTAGCTGATGATTTCTGTTCAAATGAATTTAAAGGATTTTATTGCTTGAAAGGCGAGTGCGAATGATTTTCGCATGTTTGATTGCATATCATCTGGGACTTGGTGAATACGTAGCCATGATGTCACTTGGCGTAAAATGTAGTCGCTGGCGTAATTATAGCCATAGAGTCGTAAAACGTAGCTTCAGAGGCGAAAACGCAGCCTCGTGTGCCCTGATGCGTTTGATGCGGGGTAGCTGGAACGATAAGGTGCCAACTTGAAGCGTTCTATACGCGGCTAAGGCACGAACCTAATGTGTATGATGCGGGTCAGACCTGATGTGCCTATGTGACGCGGGTCAAATTGGCTGTAAAGAAGCCAGGCTTAAGATTGAGCGTGCATATATATATTTACATTGATTGTCTTGGATTGGACTCATTATTTTATAACTTGGCCATTCGTGGCAAGCTATTAATTGGTTATTTTCTGTGATATTATGGTTTTATGGTCTTGGATTAGACTGAGTTATTTTTTTTTATAAATGACCATTTATGGTGAGTTTTCTGTTGGGCGTTGCCCTTGATCTTTCTTGCCCTGCTATTTACAGTTTAACTCTGTGGTTTGAGTGTTTGGATAAGGCGTAGAGTTAGATCTGAGGGTGTTTGATATTCTAAGAAGAGATTTAAGGTTAGCTTACTGAGATTTATTCTCACAGATGATTATCCTTATTTTTCAGACCCTCGTCCCTAGCAGTGAATGTAATACCGGCAAGATAGGAGATCTCGAAGAAAATTGATCTAGAGACTCAGTCTTTCCTTGGACTAGGTGGTGAGACGGATGATGATGAGTAGGGTGAGACAGAAGTCCTTGGTGGACATTTGTATGGTTTGCTCGCCATTAGAGTTGAGAAATTTGTCGACCTAGAGCCTTTTATTGTAAAGGTTGAGTAATGGCTATCATGAAGTGGTGAAAGTTTTGAACTATATGTATCTACTGTAGGGCCTCGGACTAAACTAGATCCTCGTGCATTAAATGTGTCTTCATGGGATACCCTACTCTTCAGAAGGGATATTGGTATATGATACATACACTAGGAGTTTCCTTGTTAGTCGAAATGTTATTTTTCATGAAGATGTTTTCCCTTTCTAGGAAGAATCGTCTTCTCTTCACCAGGTTAGTGCGACCACACATCAACACCCATTTTTGGTTGAAGAAATATTTCCATCAGCACCACAAGTGATGATCCCATACTCGACATCTCCTGCAGCAATCTCCAACTCTTGATTTTGATGCAGCACCATCACTAATCTCAAAAAATATGACTCCTCATGTTTTACAAGACATCCCATCACCATCTCCATCACCAAATGCTTCGGTTGATACAGCCTCGAAAATGCTTAGGATGCTCCACCAGCTCCTCCACGACGTTCTAGTCTACTACACGACCTCCTATGTGGACACAGATTATATTTGCCCTACTTTGGAGTCATCTGGTAGACGATATCCTGTCTCTTCATATGAAAGCTTTGCTTGTCTTTCATATGAACACATGTGCTACATTAGTAGAATATCTAAAGGATAGAACCACCCTCTTATCATGAAGCTGCCAAAGACCCTCGTTGGCAACAAGCAATGGATGATGAATTACAAGCTCTAATGGACAACAAAACTTGGGATGTTATTCCTCTACCCCCCAATCGAAAATCCATTGGTTGCAAGTGGGTTTACAAAATCAAATATAGGGTAAATGGCTTCATTGAACGTTGTAAAGCATGACTAATGGCCAAAGGATTTACACAACGAGAAGGTTTTGATTACACTAAAACGTCCTCTCTGTAGCTAAGGGAAGTCACCGTTCATTCTTCCGCTCTGTTGTAGCTCTTCGTGATTGGTCCCTTCATCAGATAAATGTTCATATGCTTTCCTTCATGGGGGATCTCGAGGGGAATTTACATGGACCTTCCATGGGCTTATGCAGACAGGGGAGAACATGTTGGTCATCTTCGTGAATCCCTATACGGCTCAAACAGGCCTCTCATCAGGTATGCTAAATTACTGCCGCACTGAAGCTACCGACTTTCGACAATCCAAACATGATTATGCCTTGTTCACATGAACCAAGGTCATCATCAATTTATTTACTTATATACTTGACGATATACTTATCATGGGGAATGACGATAAGCCATTGAGAAGTTTAAAAGCTACCTGCACTCTACCTTTCCACATAAGATTGGGACCCCCAAAATATTTCCTGGGAATAGAGATTGCATGATCAAACAAAGGAATTTGCCTAGCCAACGCAAGTTTGTCCTGAGAGATCATATCGGAAGTAGGACTATCAAGATCCAAATCAGCTGCTATTCCAATTGAATAGAATATCAAGCTAACAACAACCGACTATGATAAAGAATCATCTCCCCTGAAAGAAGATGCTCTACTCAATGATCCATCTGTTTATCAAAGACTTATTGGGAAACTTATATATTTAACCATGACTAGACCTCACATATGTTATGCCGTGCAAATTCTCAGCCAGTTCATGCATGATCCAAAACAGTCTCACATGAATGCATCACTTAAAGTCATAAGTTCTTGAGGGTTT
>JAGVVM010021303.1:0-13156 GCA_019149425.1 Psidium friedrichsthalianum | reverse complement strand
AATTGATTGGCGCATGTGCTTGCAGAGTTAGGTGACTAGTCTAGTACGAATATAGACTATGATGTTTTGAACTAATCTGCAGATGCGTCAGGACCTGAGGTAAGGTTCTAAAGCATAGCCCGTGAGTTGGGTGCTTGAATGCTGATTGCTGATTGGCTAGTTGCTAGTTACTGTTGCATGTGTTTGTATGCCTAGTCGGCTGTTGCGCGCTGCTTGACCATCATGCATTGCACGATTTCTGCATTAAGGAAAAATGGTTTAAAATGAAGTTGATTTAAAATAAAGATTCGAAATTTGAAAAGGGCATGCATCATATTTTATTGGGTTGGGTAACCGTCAGCCTGGTATGGACAGGTCTGACGGGACGTCTAAAAACTGCAATGAAGCGTGGTATGGGACACGTGGAGTGGGATTCCCTCTGGCTATGGGTGACCTAGGACAACTGTTCGCACCAAGAAATGAGGAGGGCGGGGAGTGGTCGCCGGGGCGGAGACCCGATCAAGGAGCGGCTCCTGACAGGCTTCTAGTTGAGGTGGCGAACAGAGTGGCCTAGGTTGTGCATTGTCAGGGTGAGTCTAGGTGTCTTCCCAGTCCAATTGCATTTAAAAACTGCAGCGAATTTTTCATGCATATTCATGTCGGTAGACGCGACAGTAGGCGAAAGCTTGATTGATAGTCTTAGGGTTTCAAATTCCTGAATGGAATTTTATTGGGTATAGGTGAGGAGTAGACTAAAGGATGAGCAATAGGGCAGAAGACCCAGTGCTGGAGCGTCGAGCTCAAGGGCTCCTGCACCTGAAGGAGACCTGAGAATTGAAGAAATGATGAGGGTGCTGACAGAAGTGAGTAATCTGATGGGTAGGCAAGCCGCTGAGAGAGCTGCCACTGTTGCCCAAGCAGCTGAGGCCGCCTTGGCCGCTGCAAATGGAGCCCATGGGGGCAATGGGCACGAAATGGAGGACGTCAGACCCATCATATAGTAGAGCAGTTTCTGAAGCTGCAAGCCTCGAAGTTTGACGGCACTGGAGGACCCGAAGTAGCTGCCTTATGGATCGAGCAGCTGGAGAAAGCATTCACAGTGCTAGGATGCACGGATGAAGAGAAGGTCTCACTGGCGACCTATCAGCTCCAGAGCACCGCAGATGACTGGTGGAAGGCCACCCGTGGACGAGTCTTTCCTGATGGCATGAGGCCAAATTGGGCTGCATTCTGCGCAGCGTTTAATGGAAAGTACTTCTCCGAGGCAGCCCAGGAGAGAAGATGGAGGAATTCATCAGACTTCGCCAAGGGTTAATGACAGTAGACCAGTATGAAGGCGAGTTTGCCAGACTGTCCAAATTTGCTCGAAGGCTGATAGAAGATCCGTGGGACAAGGCCAGGAGGTTCAGAGAAGGACTGAGGCCCGAGCTGAAGAGCATGATCATTGCTACTGGGCTGAGGGACTACAATGAGATCTATGAACGAGCCTTGGCGATAGAACGGGATCTACAAGAGAAGGCTGCCGCATCTGGATCGCGGTTCATGCCGAATAGGAACTTCAGAGATTTCGGCAAGAGGCCGATGAAAGACAACCGCAGGTTCGTCCCACCTGCGAGGAAGACTTTGGGAAAGCCACCTTTGCGGGAAATCAGAACTGCCGTGACTGTGGCAGGAGACATGGGAACAGTCCCTGTCCGAAGAAGACGGGAGGATGTTTTAGGTGTGGGCAGATGGGGCACCTTCAAAGGAACTGTCCGAGGATGGTCCGAGACCCCAGTTCCAACCGCAGCAGCAGCCACCAATGGCGAATGCTCCTCAAGGGATTCTGAACCGTCCGCCTGCTCAGGGTCGAGTGTATGCTGTGGCGCGCAAGGATGCTGAGAATGCGCCAGGGGTGATCACAGGTACCGTTTCTCTCTGTGGTCATACCGCCTATACCTTGTTTGATTTTGGTGCATCCCATTCGTTCTTATCTGCACGTTTTGCTGCGTTGGCTGGAATAGAAACTAGACCATTGGATGTTGTATTGCATGTGGCCACCCCGTTGAAAGATAAAGTAATCGTTATGTTAGGGTGTAAGGGGTGTGAGATAGCTCTGGGAAATAGAGTCGAGAAGATTGACTTAGCTGTCCTGCCCATGTATGATTTTGACTTGATTGTTGGCATGGACTGGTTGGTTAGACATGGAGCAGTTATTGACTGTAGTAGGAGTACTATAAGGCTGAACCCAGTAGATGGGCCTGAGTATGAGTTTAAAGGAAATCGAGGTGGAACCTCAATTCCTTGGATTTCTGCACTAGAAGCAACCAAGCTGATGGATCAGGGTTGCCTAGGATTCTTGGCATCTGTAATAGATTCGTCGGCTCAAGAGGTGAAATTGGAAGAGGTGCCTGTAGTAAGGGAATACCCCGATGTGTTTCCTCATGAGTTGCCTGGCTTGCCACCAGAGCGCGAAGTGGAGTTTGTAATTGAGTTGGCACCTGGAACTGAGCCAACCTCAAAAGCACCGTATAGGATGGCACTATCTGAATTGAAAGAACTGAAGGTGCAGATGCAAGAGCTACTGGATAAAGGGTTTATCCGCCCCAGTGCTTCGCCATGGGGAGCTCCGGTGCTGTTCGTTAAGAAAAAGGACGGATCATTAAGGCTGTGTATAGATTACAGGCAGCTGAACCAAGTGACGATCAAGAACAAGTATCCTCTGCCAAGGATAGATGATTTGTTTGATCAGTTGAAGGAGCGTGTGTATTCTCCAAGATAGACTTAAGGACAGGCTATCACCAGCTAAGGATCAGGAAGGAGGATGTCCCGAAGACAGCTTTTAGGACAAGATATGGGCATTACGAGTTCACCGTCATGCCATTTGGGCTGACAAATGCCCCAGCTGCGTTCATGGATATGATGAACAGAGTATTCAAGGAGTTTCTGGACCAGTTCGTGATAGTCTTCATCGACGACATCCTGGTGTACTCGAAGAATTCTGAAGACCATGAAGAACACTTGAGGATCGTTCTACAGACACTAAGGGAGCACTCCCTGTACGCCAAGTTCAGCAAGTGCGAGTTTTGGCTCAATAAAGTGGCGTTCCTTGGGTATATAGTGTCTGGGGAAGGAATAGAAGTGGATCCAGCCAAGATCGAAGCAGTGGAGAAATGGCCAAGACCTACGACCGTGACTGAGGTGCGAAGTTTCCTTGGATTAGCTGGCTATTACCGACGCTTCGTGGAAAGGTTCTCTGCGATAGCCGCTCCGATGACAAGACTGTTGAAGAAGGAGTCGAAGTTCGAATGGACAGCGAAGTGCGAGGAAAGCTTTCAGGAGCTAAAGGATCGACTGACTTCCGCACCAGTACTGACCATTCCATCCGGACCTGGAGGATTTGAGATTTACAGCGATGCTTCGCTAAGAGGTCTGGGATGTGTCCTGATGCAACATGGACGAGTAGTAGCGTATGCATCTCGACAGTTGAGGCCACATGAGCTGAATTACCCAACGCACGACTTGGAGTTGGCTGCGATAGTGTTCGCGCTGAAGATTTGGAGACACTATCTGGTGGGAGAGAAATTCCAGATATATACAGACCACCAGAGCTTGAAATATTTGTTCTCCCAGAAGGAACTAAACATGAGGCAGCGTCGTTGGATGGAGTTGCTGAAGGATTATGATTGTGATATTCTTTACCATCCGGGAAAGGCGAATAAGGTGGCTGTCACGCCCCGAATCCCAATAACGAGCACGCGGCACCCCTGTTCATACACATCGACGAAACCCTGCGTACACCTGGCCTACGAATAGCGACGCCCAGGATGCGCATCGCGGCCAAGTGACGCTAGCGCGAACTACAATAATCTAAAACTGCGGAAGCGTGCCTTCTAAACATGCATACATACATAAGAAGATGGGGTAGCATGAAAAGACAAGAACACTTTTACAAAAGGCGATACACAACATATATATACATAAGCGTTAGATACAGACCCCAAAAGAAAACCTCGCTATGGTCAAGCTATCTACGCTCTCTCAAAAGACTAGACCAGTACAGTATCTCTCAGTCAATCTCGAGCTCCTCCTCGGGATCCTCCTCGGGGTCCTCCTCTGGGTCCTCCTCTGGATCCTCCTCGGGGTCCTCCTCATCTGTGTCCATCGCGTCACCCTCCTCGTGACCATCTATCTCGGATCGTCCAGGTGACGGCATCTCCTGCAATGGGTCGGGGTCGACCACCTCACCACCATACTCGTCTGGCGGAAGCAAGATCGGGTCGTCCTCCATAGGAATAGGGAGTCCCTCTGGGGTCCCTCAAAGCCAAACAGGCCCTCTCTAAACCAGGCCTCATATCTATGGGGTACGAGATAAGGCCACCCTGATCTACTAATACAGTGGTCACATGCCTATGCCACAGAGTGGCGTGCATGTCAAAATGGAGGGAAATCTCGGTGTCCATCTGCACTGGCAGTCCAAAAAGCATCGGCGGTGCAGCCATCACGGGTGACCTGGATCTGTAAAGGAAGGGCAACCACCGCCCGTGAGTCGAAACTCAATAAGCTCACCACTAATCCTAACGTAGGATAGTGTATACTCGTGGGGTCGGTCCTATCCAATGGACTAGGTTCGCGGTCCAGGGTTAAGACACTCTCAGTCTCCTCAGTACCAGACCCCCAACATGTCTAACAGACGTGCAATTTATCACAACACAATTTATATCATACAGACGGGCACAGGAAATATCAATCAGATGCCATATGCAATGCTACAGGCCTCAACCGGCCATATCGGATCCCAATGGATCATGCTCAGGCCTCAATCGGCCATAACGGGTCTCAACAGACCATGCCCATCTGTCACTCCAAATCCCATCAGGGCTCACCCAACTGTGCCCTACGGCAATTACCACACTGCGTCTCGAACGCCTTACGTTGGTCTCCCTTTTCTCTCCACTTCCCCTCTGGGCACAATCTCACGTCACAACTCTGGTGACTCATGCCATGCTCTCAATGAATGCGGGCCCACATGATTGCAATCAGTCAATCAAACACAGAGCATGCATGATGTGGCACATATGCACAAGTATTAGAACGCATTACGCAACCATCGCACTCTCACGTGCACAACATGCCAAGCCATAAGTAAATTAAGGGCCCACGAACGATTTCTCAGACAGACAGATACGATGGGGCGTCGTTCATTAATCCTCGGGTCAGGCTCATAATCATTGGATTCTCATCTAGCAAATCTGGTCCCTCGGCCTAAGCCCAAACACCCATGACTATTGATTCAGCAACTAAACAGTCCCTCAGGTGAGTTTGAATTAGGCTTATCTTGGTTCGGGCCCAATTAAAGGATTCGAGTTCGAATGGCCCTAATGCCTGACCTGAGGCCCAAGGCCCATGTGAGTGAATCAGTTCATTAAGGTAAGTTGGCCCACTATAAGGTTCAAACCCATTAATCATGTTGGGCCCATTAAGGTTCAAGGTTACAAATTAAATGGGTTAGGCCCATTAAGTTAACTTGGGCTTAATAACTTCAGTTGGGCCCTAATAGTAACCAAGGCCCATTAGTTAGACTTGGGCCCAATAATTAAGTCTTAAGTCCATTATGTAAATTTAAGGCCCATTGGTGTTAATTTCGTGTAGGGCCCAAGCCCATTTCAAAGGATTAACCAATTAAGCCCATTTAGCCCATTTTAGGCCCAATTAGTAACTCTAAGCCCATATGCATTAGTGGGCCTCATCTTTTAATATTCCAACTCATAATTGGGCCCAATTAATTAGTATTTTCGTCCATTGCAAGCCCATTAAGCCAATTAGGTCCAATTAGGTTCACTTAGGCCCAAATAGCATGAATTTAGGACCCAAAGCCCATTATGAACCTTAGGCCCATTAGTCCACATGATTGATTCATTAATTCCAGCCCATTTGTATGGTTTCAAGGCCCAAATTCACCTCTCACACAGCCCACACGCACGGCCCAATCTCTCACACAATTAGTCCAAGGCCCATTATGTTAATTCCACATAATACTCACTAATTACCTTAATTAGTAACTAAACCAACCAATCACACATACATACAACTAGCCTAGATTAAGATTAGTGGATTGCTTACCTAGAGGGGTCGGTGACGGTTGCTGGTCGGCGGAGACGGACGGCAACGACGGGGCGGCTACGGCGGCGTTCACGGGCTAGGCGAAACCGAGAGGGAGAGAGAGGAAATGAGGTCGGGTCACGGCTCAAGGAAGCTCCATGGCCACGGAAATGGGAAGACAAGGGGCTAGAGAGTACTCACCGTCGCTTGGGAGGCTGGACGGCGGCTTGTGGCGGCCGGATGTGGACGACTACGGCGACGAAGGACGGTGGACGGCGGACGACGGGCTGGCCGAGAGAAAATGAGGGAGTTACGGTTTGGTTGGGGTCTCTAAGGCCACGAAATGGAGAGGAGAAAGGGTTCGAAGCTCACCTTGTCGGTGGAGGAGGTCGGCGTCGGGCGGTGGCGGGCGGACGTGGCTCACGGTGGCCGGCTTCGGGCGGACGGCGACGGGCGAACGAGAGGCCGAGAGGGAGAGAGAGCGATCGGGAGAGTGAGGGGAGGAGGTGGCCGGCCGAAAGTCAAGTGGAGGAGGAGAGATGAGGGAGAGATTATAGTAAGGAAAAGACAAATGGCAAGTGAGAGGATTAGGTAAAATAGTGACTTGATTGATGGATTTGATTTCCTTGGGAATTGTGCCATGATTGATTGACATGACACTTGATTGATTGATTGATGTGACATCCGGTGACATCCGATTTGACTTGCCTCGATTTGCGTGCCAAATGCACCGATCGGGGTCCGGTCCCGAGCGCGAACGGATTTTAGACTGGATTGGTGTCGGTCTAACGAATCTACTCTCAAAAATCCTATTAGTCTCATTCTAAGGTCTGAGCATTTACCGGGGCATTTCGGTATTTTCCATTCACGCCTTGCTTCTCGACGTGCACCGGCTGTCTGACCTTCAGTCGACATTTTCGAAACCGACTTCATTTCTTCATTGTGTTCATCTTATTATTTCGATTGTCCATCGTCAGATTTCATTTTGTGGTCAATTTCACTAAATACCGACCCTGTCTCAGTCTCAGGCCAACGGGCGGCTGATTGGGAAAATTCCCAGATAGCCTTTCCCTTTCGGTTGGTCAGCTCAGGGTAGCTAATCCTGAGTGAGCGTCGACTAGAGTGTATTAATGAGTATTTCCATTCATTTAGAGAGTCTGACAATTGGGTCGAATTTTCAGACTGTCACAAACCCATGAAAAAATTTCGTCGTGGAAAACAAGACCAGATTACTCCAAATAAGATTACAGTAAATCTTCGCAGGTAAGGATTTCTGGTTCATCTGTAAATTTCCGACGAAATTTTTATACCAGGGAAGATTGTGACAGTCTGAAAATTCGACCCATTGTCAGACTCTCTAAATGAATGGAAATACTTCATTAATACACTCTAGTCGACGCTCACTCAGATTAGCTACCCTGAGCTGACCAACCGAAAGGGAAAGGCTATCTGGGAATTTTTCCCAATCAGCCGCCCGTTGGCCTGAGACTGAGACAGGGTCGGTATTTAGTGAAATTGACCACAAAATGAAATCTGACGATGGACAATCGAAATAATAAGATGAACACAATGAAGAAATGAAGTCGTTTTCGAAAAATGTCGACTGAAGGTCAGACAGCCGGTGCACGTCGAGAAGCAAGGCGTGAATGGAAAATTACCGAAATGCCCCCGGTAAATGCTCAGACCTTAGAATGAGACTAATTAGGATTTTGAGAGTAGATTCGTTAGACCGACACCAAATCCAGTCTAAAATCCGTTCGCGCTCGGGACCCGATCGGTGCATTTGGCACGCAAATCGAGGCAAGTCAAATCGATGTCACATAAATCGATGTCACATCAATCAATCATCAAGTGTCATGTCAATCAATCATGGCACATTCCCAGGAAATCAAATCCATCAATCAAGTCACTATTTTACCTAATCCTCTCACTTGCCATTTTGTCTTTTCCTTACTATAATCTCTCCCTCATTCTCTCTCCTCCTCCACTTGACTTTCGGCCGGCCACCTCCTCCCCTCACTCTCCCGATCGCTCTCTCTCCCTCTCGGCCTCTCGTTCGCCCGTCGCCGTCCGCCCGAAGCCGGCCACCGTGAGCCACGTCCGCCCGCCACCGCCCGACGCCACCATCATCCTCCAAGCCGACGCCTAGGTGAGCTTTGATTGTTCTTCTCCTTCTTGTTTCGCCATGAAGGCCCGTGAAACCCCGACCTCACCATGTCTCTCTCTCCCTCTTCCTTTCGGCCGTGAAGCCGCTCCACCGTCGCCGTCGTCATTCCCGTCCCGACGCCGACCGACCGCCACCAACGCCTCATCCTTCACCTTGGTAAGCCTCTTGAGTCTTCCTTCTCTCATTTCCACGGCCGTCTCACTCCCTTTGATGACCCATCTCGGCCGTTTCCTCCTAGACCGCGAGCACGCCCGGCCGACCGCCCGAGAAGCCGCCGTCAACCGGCCGCCGTCCACCCGTCTCCGCCGACCAGCCACCGTCACCGACCCCTCATTAGGTAAGCAATCCACTAATCTTAATCTAGGCTAGTTGTATGTATGTGTGATTGGTTGGTTTAGTTACTAATTAAGGTAATTAGTGAGTATTAGGTGGAATTAACATAATGGGCCTAGGACTAATTGTGTGAGAGATTGGGCCGTGCGGTGGGCTGTGTGAGAGGTGAATTTGGGCCTTGAAACCATACAAATGGGCTGGAATTTATGAATTAAACATGTGGACTAATGGGCCTAAGGTTCATAATGGGCTTTGGGTCCTAAATTCATGCTATTTGGGCCTAAGTGAACTAATTGGACCTAATTGGCTTAATGGGCTTGCAATGGACGAAAATACTAATTAATTGGGCCCAATTATGAGTTGGAATATTAAAAGATGAGGCCCACTAATGCATATGGGCTTAGAGTTACTAATTGGGCCTAAAATGGGCCAAATGGACTTAATTGGTTAATCTTTTAAAATGGGCTTGGGCCCTACACGAAATTTACTCAATTGGGCCTTAATTTACATAATGGACTCAGGATTCCTAATGGGCCTAAGATTGGTAATTGGGCCTTAATTCCTAGTTGGGCCTTGACTTCTATTTGGGCCCAACCTAATTCATTAAGCCCAACTTAACTTAATGGGCCTAACCCATTTCACTTAACTTGAACCTTAATGGGCCCGACTTGATTAATGGGCTTGAACCTTATAATGGGCCAATTTACCTTAATGAACTTATCCACCAATTGGGCCCTATTGCAAGCTAAGCTTAATTTAACCACACCATGGGGTTAATAATGCACTGAATCAATAGTCATGGTGTTTGGGCTTAGGTCGAGTGACCAGATTTGCTAGATGAGAATCTAATGGTTAGGGGTCTGACTCGAGGATTAGTGAGCGATATTCTAACGCATCTGTCTGACTGAGATATCGTTCGTGGGCCTTGGATTTCTTTATGACTTGGCTTGTTGTGCACGCAATAGTATGATGGTTGCTTGATGTATTCTGTACTTGTGCACGTTTGCCATTTCATGCATGCTCTATGTCTGGTTTGTTGAATGCAATCATGTGGGCCCGCATTCATTGAGAGCATGGCATGAGTCACCAGAATTGTGACGGGAGATTGTGCCCAGAGGGGAAATGGAGAGAAAAGGGAGACCAACGTAAGGCGTTCGAGACGCAGTGTGGTGATTGCCGTATGGCACAGTTGGGTGAGCCCTGATGGGATTTGGAGTGACAGATGGGCATGGTCTGTTGAGACCCGTTATGGCCGATTGAGGCCTGAGCATGATCCATTGGGATCCGATATGGCCGGTTGAGGCCTGTAGCATTGCATATGGCATCTGATTGATATTTCCTGTGCCCGTCTGTATGATATGAATTGTGTTGTGATAAATTGCACGTCTGTTAGACATGTTGGGGGTCTGGTACTGAGGAGACTGAGAGTGTCTTAACCCTGGACCGTGAACCTAGTCCATTGGATAGGACCGACCCCACGAGTATACACTATCCTACGTTAGGATTAGTGGTGAGCTTATTGAGTTTCGACTCACGGGCGGTGGTTGCCCTTCCTTTACAGATCCAGGTCACCCGTGATGGCTGCACCGCCGATGCTTTTTGGACTGCCAGTGCAGATGGACACCGAGATTACCCTCCATTTTGATATGCACGCCACTCTGTGGCATAGGCATGTGACCACCGTTTTAGTGGATCAGGGTGGACCCTATCTTGTACCCCATAGATATGAGGCCTGGTTTAGAGAGGGCCTGTTTGGCTTTGAGGGACCCCAGAGGGACTCCCCTATACCTATGGAGGACGACCCGATCTTGCTTCAGCCAGACGAGTATGGTGGTGAGGTGGTCGACCCCGACCCATTGCAGGAGATGCCGTCACCTGGACGATCCGAGATTGATGGTCACGAGGAGGGCGATGCGATGGATACTGACGAGGAGGACCCAGAGGAGGATCCAGAGGAGGACCCAGAGGAGGACCCCGAGGAGGATCCCGAGGAGGAGCTCGAGATTGACTGAGAGATACTGTACTGGTCTAGTCTTTTGAGAGAGCGTAGATAGCTTGACCATAGCGAGGTTTTCTTTTGGGGTCTGTATCTAACGCTTATGTATATATATATGTTGTGTATCGCCTTTTGTAAAAGTGTTCTTGTCTTTTCATGCTACCCCACCTTCTTATGTATGTATGCATGTTCAGAAGGCACGCTTCCGCAGTTTTAGATTATCGTCGTTTGCGCTAGCGTCACTTGGCCGCGATGAGCATCCTGGGCCGTCGCTACTCGTAGGCCAGGTGCACGCAGGGATTTATTGATGTGTATGAACAGGGGTGTCGCGGGCTCGATTGGGGCTCGGGGCGTGACATCCCCGTCCGAAGTGGTATCAGAGCAAGGTCAGCTCGATACGAGACCGTTCGAGGATCTGGAGTGATAAGGCTGACAGATTTGGGGTAGTTAGATAGAAAGACCTTAGACCTAAGGGTTAGGAAAGGGTAGGATGCATGAATTGATTGGCGCATGTGGTTGCAGAGTTAGATGACTAGTCTAGTACGAATATAGACCATGTTGTTTTGAACTAATCTGCAGATGCGTCAGGACCTGAGGTAAGGTTCTAAAGCTGAACCCCATGAGTTGGGTGCTTGAGTGCTGATTGCTGGTTGCGTAGTTGGGAAAATACTGCATGTGTTTGTATGCCTAGTCGGCTGTCGTGCGCTGCTTGACCATCATGCATTGCATGATTTCTGCATCAAAAGAAAGTGGTTTAAATGAAGTTGTTTTAAAATAAAGACTTGAGGATTTGAAAAGCGCATGCATCATAGTTTATTGGGTTGGGTAACCGTCAGCCTGGTATGGGACAGGTCTGACGGGACGTCTAAAAACTGCAATGAAGCGTGGTATGGGACACGTGGAGTGGGATTCTCTCTGGCCGTGGGTGACCTAGGACAACTGTTCGCACCAAGAAATGAGGAGGGCGGGGAGTGGTCGCCGGGGCAGAGACCCGATCAAGGAGCGGCTCCCGACAGGCTTCTAGTTGAGGTGGCGAATAGAGTGGCCTAGGTTGTGCATTGTCAGGGTGAGTCTAGGTGTCTTCCTAGTTCAATTGCATTAAAAGCTGCAGCGAACTTTCCATGCATATTCATGTCAGTAGACGCGACAGTAGACGAAAGCTTGATTGTTAGTCTTAGAATTCGAATTCCTGAATAGGAATTTCGTTTGGTTTAGGTGTGAGAAAAGAACTAGTAAAGGATGAGCAATAGGGGCAGAAGACCCAGTGCTGGAGCGTCAAGCTCAAGGGCTCCTGCGCCTGAAGGAGACCGAGAATTGAAGAGATGATGAGGGTGTTGACAGAAGTGAGCAATCTGATGGGTAGGCAAGCTGCTGAGAGAGCTGCCACTGTTGCCCAAGCAGCTGAGGCCGCCTTGGCCGCTGCAAATGGAGCCCATGGGGGCAATGGGCATGGCAATGGGGACGCCAGACCATCATATAGTGGAGCAGTTTCTGAAGCTGCAACCATCTAAGTTTGATGGCACTGGAGGACCTGAAGTAGCTGCCTCGTGGATCGAGCAGCTGGAGAAGGCATTTACAGTGCTTGGATGCACAGATGAAGAAAAGGTCTCACTGGCGACCTATCAGCTCCAGAGCACCGCAGATGATTGGTGGAAGGCCACCCGTGGACGAGTCTTCCCTGATGGCATGAGGCCAAACTGGGCTGCCTTCTGCGCATCATTTAATGGCAAGTATTTCTCGGAGCCGCCCAGGAGAGGAAGATGGAGGAGTTCATAAGGCTCCGTCAAGGACAGATGACTGTGGACCAGTATGAGGGCGAGTTCGCCAGGCTGTCCAAGTTTGCTCGAAGGCTGATAGAGGATCCGTGGGACAAGGCCAGAAGGTTCAGAGAAGGACTGAGGCCTGAGCTGAAGAGCATGATCATTGCTACCGGGCTGAGGGACTATAATGAGATCTATGAACGAGCCCTGGCGATAGAACGGGATCTACAAGAGAAGGCTGCCGCATCTGGATCGCGGTTCATGCCGAATAGAACTTCAGAGATTTCGGCAAGAGGCCGATGAAAGACAACCGCAGGTTCGTCCCACCTGCGAGGAAGACTTGGGAAAGCCGCCTTTTGCTGGGAATCAGAACTGCCGTGACTGTGGCAGGAGGCATGGGAACAACCCCTGTCCGAGGAAGACGGGAGGATGCTTCAGATGTGGACAGATGGGGCACATGCAGAGGAACTGCCCGAGGAATGGACCAAGACCCCAGTTCCAACCGCAGCAGCAGCCACCAGCGGTGAATGCACCTCAAGGAATTCTGAATCGTCCGCCTGCTCAGGGACGAGTATATGCTGTGGCGCGCAAGGAGGCTGAGAATGCGCCAGGGGTGATCACAGGTACCATTTCTCTCTGTGGTCATACCGCCTATGCCTTGTTTGATCCTGGTGCATCCCATTCGTTCATATCTGCACGTTTTGCTGCGTTGGCTGGAATAGAAACTAGCCATTGGATGATGTATTGCATGTGGCTACCCCGTTGAAAGATAAAGTAATCGTTATGTTAGGGTGTAAGGGGTGGTAAATAGCTCTGGGAGATAGAGTGGAGATTGAGCTT
>JAGVVM010021302.1:0-10155 GCA_019149425.1 Psidium friedrichsthalianum | reverse complement strand
AGGGTGGAGAACCCCAAGATCCTTGCATTACTGCTCAATTAATGGTGTTGCAAATGGATCACTTTTAAGCATAAACGTTCCTTGAGAAACTGGGACATGTATTTGCAAGCAACATCTCCTCGAAATGGATAGACTATAGCAGAGTCTGCTCTGGTTGTAAGGATTTTGATGACCTGTCTTTAATGTACTAAGTTGTTTGCATCTCCATGATATAGGAATCCCACTACAAAATATGATGACTCTTCCAATTGTGGTGTGTGCATTATTATATCATCCTTGACTAGCAATGAGAACTAGGAGAGGAAAGCCGTTAGTTTTTTATGCTGCTTTTAAAACAACTATTTAGGACATCAACGTGATCAGGTCTTTCTCTTGGTTGCTCATGCTTGCAACATCTTAGTTTCGCAAGTAAGTATCCATTTTACGGCTTAAATAGCACATTGTTTATTCCCAGCAAGGAAGTTACCATAATTTGTTTGACAGTTTTTAGCAGTTTGATCTCCATTTTCTTATTTATGCATGCTGAAAAAGTTTAAATCTATAAAGCTTGAAAATGTGTTCTTCATTGACAACTTATGCAAACTTCTGCAGAGATGAATTGGGTCGTTTTGTTGCTGACAAAAGATGCCTAACCTGTCTTAAAATGGAAGGTTGCTCTAACCTTGGGGGTTTGGTTCTCAGCTCATCGAGTCTTTCCACACTCTGGGCTTTCTGATCTTTTCTCCCTCTCAAAGATGGTGATTGCATCCCTTTGCTTTTTTATGTTCTAGGATCTCTTCTGTATCATGCATATTTATTCTTCTGTCTTTGATAGATGTAACAAATGTTGCTGACTCATTTTTACATCCCTATAGGTTTTTAACTGCCCCAACTTAAGAGAAATCTCCTTGGAATTTTCTCGCAATGGAAATGATTGTACAGATTTGATTGCCATGGTTGATGGTTTGGGAAGGAACTGTCCAAGGTTACAAAATATTCACATTGCATCGGTTCGGCTTTCCCATGTTGTTGTACTTGCTCTCACAGCTTCAAATTTAAGGTCTGTTCAGTAACTTGGTCATGCATTTTGCACATGATAACAGCTTCAAACAGGCATTTATTTCCTTCTTTAAGCTTAAGAGAGTTGTAAGCCTATGTTCCACACATCTAGCTGTCTAGCGATCATATAGATCATAAGGTCACTTCGTAGATACTAAAGACTCGAACTCCATAAGAGCATTGAAGCTAGATACAGCTTTTGTGACCGCAGCTTATTTTTATCATATTACAGGGGTTTGCGGATGCTCTCACTTGTGCTTGGATCAGAAATCACTGATGCATCTGTTGCTGCTATTGCTTCAAGCTTTTTGGAATTAGAATTGCTTGATCTCAGTGGGTATGTTCTGCTCCGAGGTCCTATTTTGATTTGTGAGGTATCACAGTGGTATAGAAAATCCAACTTCATTGTTTCAATTCATGTTTTTTTTTTTGTTTTTGCCAAAGTTCCCATACATGATGTGAACACATTTGTTTTCAAATAGTGTTGCAAATAAGGTGTCATTGGCAATTGCCATAGAACTTGAAGCATTACGGAATATGATTAATCATCAGCCTCAACAATTGGACTTACTAATCATGAATTTATTGTTACATGCAGGTCAAGCATTAGTGACAGTGGCATTGGGATGATATGCAATGTTTATCCTGAAACATTATCAAGACTCCTACTTGCCCTTTGTCCTAACATCTCTTCAAGTAACTTCCTGGACTACTCTGTGAATAAATGGCATTTACTTTCAGCTAGCACTCTAGGTCAATTTTTTGTGATGCTGAAATGAATCTCTTCAAATCATTTCTTGCTTTTCATTTTGGTTCACTAACTGCTTCTACATTTCAGGTGGAATTCAGTTTGCCACAGCTCAGCTGCCTCTTCTAGAACTCATGGACTGTGGAATGAGCGTATGTGATGCTAATGACGAAGGCCTCATCTCTGATGAAGCCATCAACCATGCGATGGAGAAACGGCCCAACGGCAATCTTCACCTCATACACCAGAAGCTTATTATTAAGCACAGCAAATTGAAAAAACTTAGCTTGTGGGGTTGTAGTGGCTTAGATGTGAGACTCTCAGATCCAAGATATGCATATTGCATTCTGTTACCATGGGTTTCTTGGTTCTTATTTTGTTGATTGAAATGCAGGCGCTGTATTTGAATTGCCCAGAGTTGAATGACCTGAATCTCAATGCCTGTAAAAATCTGCTCCCTGGTATGTTTAAACAATGTATTGGTCTTGATCGGGTGCTTACGCATAATTAATGGGACATTGATGCATCTTGCATACTTCCCTGATTTGCTTCCTAATCTAACTTTAATTTTTTGTGCATATTCAGATCGATTGCTAATTCAATGCCCAGTTTAGAGAATGTATATGCATCGGGTTGTCAAGAATTGTTAATAGAGGTTATTCAAAACCAGGTATGGTCCGAATTTAATCAGAATATAGCATTAACATCAATCTGTGCTACTTGTTGATATTTCTTCTCTAACCTCTAACGATATTGAAGAGCTTTAAAACTTGAATCTGGTGAAAAAAACCTTCCTCACTGACAATGTTAACCTTGCTGAAACTTGATATGATATTCTATTGGTGCTAAATTTGATCTGGCATAGTCTGTCGCACTTTCTTGTTGAGATTGTCTTGAGAATCGTATATTGAGGAGTTATGCCTTGCTCTTTTTCCCCCTTTTCTCTTCCCTTCTCGGATTAACTTCACATTTCTTTGCATATTAAATGATTTGCTTGATCTGAAACACTTAACATTTGTACGGCATGTACTTATAGGTCAACAATGATTCTTTTCCTGTGGAATGCCATGTGCCCTATATAACGACTGGCTGATGGTTCCAAGAGAATCAGGGTTCCTCATTTTCTGTGCCAACAGGTGAAGTCTCTCTAACTGCATATTTTCTAGTTGTAAAAGAAACTGATGTTTTTACCAAGTGTCAATGTTGTTTCTTAGAAACAAGCACCTTTTCTCTTTCACGTGAGTAAATGGAAGATATTTGACAATGGCAAGTCTATGATTATTGATTGGATAGCAACCAAATAGAGGGACAACAGCATTAATTTCAGGAGAGAATTTTGGAACAGAAAATGTCAGTTATATTTGCATTCTATTACTGGTGATAAGAGGGAATAGGAATCATATCATGATCGCCTTACATGTTAACCATCTTTACTCTTTTTTCCATGCAGCAATTTGATTGATAAGCAGAGAAGTAGGAGGCGGCTGTGTAATGTGCTTGTAGAATGATTATACATATGGATAGTCTTGACAATCGACATAGTGATAGCTTCACTAGTTTGTTGTCATATTACTGCCGACTGCCGAGGCCCTGTAGACCACCAACTTGTGGGTTCCCAACATCATTGCCGGTTGCTGATGCCTCGTGGAATTCTTTTAGGCGTTCCATGGGCCCCCAATCACTATACTAGAAAAAAACTCTGGAGCTTAGCTTCAGCAGCATAACTTCGCCATTCCAAAATAAAGTTATCACCTCATGTAATTTCTGTGCAAACTGTCTTTGGATCAGGAGGCTCATGCAATGACTGTACTTAACTGAGAATTTATATTGGAGCATAAACTGTTGCTGCTAATATTCATCTACTTTAATATCAGGGGTTAAAAGGAACTCTCCGAGACTGACTTTGGTGGATATACCAGGTTTCAGCCATAAGTTTGCACTGTGCTAGTTGTGAATACGATGCTCATGGTTATCTTGACTAGGAGGCCAACATGTAATGCCTGATAAACACATGCTCCTGACTAAGATTTATTGATGATTCCAAAACTTTGCTTATGTTGAAGAACTGTGGGTTCCATGATTCCTTTGAGCTACAAAAAGACAACAATTTCTTTCGTAGAAGTCATATCTCTCTTTTTCTTATGGCGAGAGAAGACGCAAGAGCTGCTGGGAATCTTGTGTTCCCTCTCGGGCAGCGCGCGAAAAATGATAATCAATTTCATTCAAATATAGATAAAAACAACGGAAGCATGCGATTCTGCGCGCCTCGATCGTCTTAGGGTATCTTGCACGTTTTAATCGAAAATCTAAATCACACATCAAGAGGGTTTCAGGCTTACCTTGAGAGCCAAAACTTGGATGGGCTCGTTCTCATGTTCTCGGAGTCCGTCAAATGCCGAACCTCTAATTCAGACACACCACACTGAACGCGTGGCGACGGAAGACAAAGTTCACAATCGTCCGTTCATCGATCGTGCTAGCGACCGTTGAGAAACGACGAAACGGAGCTCGTTTTCTTCATCACGAACTACCTCACGACCCTCTGATCGTTCTTGGTGAAATGAGAGTTCGAAGCTCCTTAGAATTCATCACGAGAATGATACGAAATTCTCTCGAGGAAGGGTTGAAATGGAGAGATTTCAAAAGGTTCTTAAACCGTAACGCCCAATCCCTATTTATAGGGGTTGGCGAGGGGTAGGGGCGGTAATTTACCACACCCTCTTCCAACCTCCTTGACTTGGTCAACGGCGGTTTAGTCCGCCTTTGACCGCCGATCGGTGGTCCGGTCCAATCCGGCCCATTTTTGCAAGGGTGACGCCGGCCTGTAGATCGCATCGCTCGCACCACATTGCTATTCCCACGTTGATGTCCTTCTCAAGTTGCGATCGCATCGCTTTATTTTTCCTTGTTTTTTGTGCCATCTTATCAGATAACAAATCTTATCCATTAGGACTAGACATGGCCACGGTTCCGAACTGGACGGTTCCGGTTTCGGAACCGGAAACCGCGGCCACCGATTCCGGTTCCGGGCCGTTTCCGGTTCCGAACCGGCCCAGTTCGGAACCGGAACCGGCCGGTTTTTTTTTTTTTTTTTTAAACTTTGGGAATTTTGATTTTCAAAATCAAATCAAATTTTTAAGTAATAAAAATTCAAGTAAAATTTTACAAAATTGTAATCAAACTTAGAGAAAAAAAAAAAAGGGAGAGAGAAAGGGCTTTGACTTAATGAATTATCATTAAGTGCCTACATACCTTCTTGGGGATAGAAGAATCAAAGCCCATGTAGTTCTTTTACCTTTGATAACCCCATACTTACCTCATCGTCAATCGTCGCTTCCGGCGGTAGTTCCCGTCACGGTGCTCGCTCCATCATCGAAAAATTGGGCTTTTACGTTGCCGATCCAATCTCTTGTTGTCGATAATTGAGCCTTCGTCCAATCATCGACACAAGCTTGAGCCTCCACAGACTGCGGAGATAATCTTGAACGGTGATCGTCTCCAAAAAATGTTTGCCTCCAGCGCTAAAAGCTTGTTCAACCGCAACTGTTGAACAAGGAGTTGGCTAAAACCTGTCTAGCGATGATAGAGAGAATTCGATATTGACTCGAATGCTCCTTCCACCACTCTAAAATTTGAAAATCTGTGCCACTTGCAAATGAGTTAGTCTCAAAGTTAGTGCTTAAAATAGTGATCAAAATTCGGAAAATATCTGTGTGCCCCCTTTGTCTTTTTTGCCTACTCATTAGCATTCTATACCCTATACTCATTTTACCTCCGCTCTCGTTTTCTACGCGACTAAATGAGAAGAAGATCCAATATCAGTGGCGTTATATCTATTATAATAATCATTATATAATGCTACTATTGAGTTGCTAACCCATCCCTTTTAATAAATTAATATCTAAATCCATTTCTATATGAAGACATCCATAATAACATAGTCAAAAAAATCTTTTACGCCTTCTAATTTCGTACGTGGATCGAAAAAACAGAAGCAACCAAATAAATAAAAGGAATATGTTTATAATAAGTTAGCCATTTTGATTTCATTGCCTTAATAGTTGCACCTAATTGTTCATCGTCTTCATATTCTTCAAAAACACCAGCAATATTAACACACTCTATTATAAATAAATGAGTCGTAGGATAATAAACACCGGATAAAGTATAAGTTGCATCATTGAAAACTTTTAAAACAATCTAAAAATTTTGTGGCAAATATTCCCATGTTTGTGGTAATAACTCAAGTTGAGGAACATTAGTCGAAATAAATGCACATAATAAAACTTTATATTCAAAAGATTGATTAAGCAATTCGTACGTGGAATTCCAACGAGTTGGAACATCTCTTGAAAATCTTCTTGGCCTTTTTCCATTTTGTTTACAAAATCTACACCAATCTTTCATAATTTGGGGATGTCTCCATAAATATTGGATTGCGATTTTTTATTGGGTCGAGAAAAACGTTAAGAGTTTGTAAACCTTATTGTACACTTAAGTTTAAAAACATGGCAAGCACATCTAACATGAAAAAATTCTCCACCAAAAGTGGGTTTACAAAGTTTTTCCAAGTCTTCAATAGAAGCGGTATTTGCCGCGGCATTATCAAAAACCAATAGAAAAAACTTTTTTCAACCAAACAATATTTCTTCTAAAACTTGTCTAATTAATCTATAAATATTAATTGCCGTATGTCTATCCTCAAAAACTCGAAATGCAATAATTCTTTTTTGAATATTCCAATCGTCATCTATCCAATGACACGTAATACCCATATAAGAATGAATTTGCCAAGGATCGGTCCAAATATCACTACCTATATGCACACGTCCATTATAATTCATAAAAAATATTTTTAATTCTTCTTTTCCTTTTTTATACAAATTAAAAAATTTGGCGTTTAAGGGTATTTCTAGAAACGGGTTTTTGCTTGTGGAGTGCATGCATTTTGTATAAAATTATTAAAAACCAAATTTCTCACCAAAATTAAATGCTAAATGTTCTACGGCCGTAAATCTAGCTAATTCTTCTTTATAAACATTTTCGCTATAACGGAATAAAGGAGGAGCGTTAGTTTTGGCGTACCCGGAAATTTGTTGTTTGACGAGTGTCGATCCCAGCTAGCGTTGGATGTTTTGACCTCAAATGCCGTTGAAATGTTCCATAGCCTTGACCACTTACGAATTTGTAATTTTTTCCACAATGTTTGCAAGTAAGTTGATATTTGTTTTCTTCAATGCGCGTCTTCGTGAAGTGCTCCCATATCGAAGAAACGGATGACCCCCTTCGTTCCATCGTTATTGACGCTTCTTCGGTGGGAGGATTCATGCTATCTTGTGTTGGAACGGGCTCCTCGACATTTGGAATATTGTCGATTTCAATTTCGTCGTCGTCGAAGCCATAATATGCATAATCTTGAGGATTATGAGATTGATGATAATTGGACGATCCCATCGGCGCCATCGGGCTCTTACCCCTCCCGCCACGGCTTCCACTTGCCATTTTTTCGAGAATTTCCAACAACAAAGAAATGAAGAATTTCAAGAGAAATGAAAGTGGATCGAGTATCGCGCGACTTGAGAGAATTTGAGATTGAGAATTTGAGAATTTGAGAGAAGAAAATTGAGAGAAGTTGTGAATAAAATGAAGGGGGGAGGGGGGTATTTATAAGAAAATTTTTGATATTAAATTTAAATTTTTTTTAAAAAAATAACCAAAAAAAAAAAGGGGGGGGGGGCCGTTGGGCCGGCGGTTCCCGAACCAGGAACCGGAACCGGGGCCGTACGGGCCGGTTCGGCGATTTTTACGGGCCGGTTCCGGGTCGGTCCGGTCCCGGGCCGGAACCGGCCCGTGGCCATGTCTAATTAGGACTTTCTAGAATCATTTATTTTGATTGAGATTTCTTATCCTTTTAGATTTCTTATCCTTTAGACTTTTTAATGGATAAGAAATCCTATCCTTATTATCTCGTGATTCGTGCAGATATCACATCAATATGACATCGTGCTTGCGCAGCGCTAGCCTCAGTGCTTGCGTAGCGCTTATGCAGCGCTTGCATTACATAGTCATCCATATGACATTAGCGCTTGCGCAATTCTTGCATCAGCGCTTGCGCAATGCTTGCATCAGTGCTTGCATCAGCGACTTATCCGTTCGTGATTAGAAATTAGAATTAAATCTAATTTGAACTAATTTCTATTTGACTATCTCAATAGCCAATTGCAAACGCCTTTGCAATATCGTCTTCCATATGTTAATGTCGCCACGCATCGGTTATGGTGTGTGACATCCCTAGGTTCACCACAGAGCTGGCAGTGAGATTTATACCATCAAGTGAGTATCGCCAAGAGAACTGACTGTCCCGTTCAGTCTCTAGGTCTCACAAGCCATAAGTGACGTCTAGCAATATATCATGGCTACCCAGACAGTGTGAATGTTACGAGAACATGAATGAACCTGTTCGCTTTGGCTTACAGTGTAATTCAATCCTTCTGTCTCAATCTTGTCCCAATCGAACGAAGGCCATGGAATTGTTAAGCCTACAAATTCAATCACATGCCTCAATTTATCTGACGTGCATTCACGAGACAATCTCGCCTTACCCCGCCGAGGATTTTCCAATGTACCGTCACGAGTAGATCGCATAGGACAACAACCTCGCTTCGCGTAGCAAGGAGACAGATCCCATATTGCGCACACCTGTGACTTCGTATGCGAATGACTATGACCATCAAGTATAGAGGCAAATCGACGACCTGCTAACATGCGCACTCGTGAACCATAGCCACCCAACACACAAGTCAGCACTGTGCCTCAGGTTCAAGGATCACTTACACACCAAAAGCCTGGACGATTAGACGTTGACCCAGCGCGAAGCTTTCCATGCTTGCTAATCGTTCACTTTGTGTCACGTTCAGTGAACTCATCCTCGACGAGCACCTGCGTTTTCAACTTGGGCATCTAATGTCTAATGACTTGTGACTGGTCATCCCTATTGAGTATCTGATACTCAACAGCGAAGTTCCTAGAAAACGTACCAGTCTCAAGGGGTTCAATAATGACTATTCATTGAACCATCGACTATGAACCATTTAAAGATCGTATTTTGACTGAAAGACCTGTCACATATATTCTCGACGTCTCGAGAATAGGTTTCAGTCACACCTAATCTTGTGGACTTCATTCATCTGAGTAATGAGATAAGATGAATGAACATGTTTTGCCAATCGACTAAATGTCATGTTGAAAGCTCAACTTATGCCCTCCATGTAACACTTACATGGTTTGTCTTTAGGACATACTCCTAATAAGAGCCAGGAGTGGCAAATGCCACGACAGCCATTATTTTTTGCTTCCATGCGTATGTTTGGGCATTTATCAAATTGGAGTGTCCTTTTTCCAGTTTCTAGGAGTAGAAGTCATATGTCAAGGGTACGCATGGCAACATTTTTTGTTTCAGAAATTATCTTTTGATCAGAAATTGATTTTTCTACTTTTATTTTAAAAGTTAATTTCTGATCAGAGAAAAGTGTTTGATGGCATAATAAAATTTTTGCATATGGAATAGAAATTCGTTTGGTAACGGTTAAAAAAATTTTACTTCTAGAACATTATTAACACAAAATCTTTTATGAAAAATTGTTGATCCTAATTTAAAATGCATGTTTATGTTAGGAGTATGTCCTAAAGCAATCATGTGATGATTACATGTATGGAATAAATATTGTACTATCGATATTATATAAATGGCAAGACACTTGTTTATTCATCTTGTCCATTTATTTTTAGATGAATAAAGTCCATTAGATCAGTTGAAATTGAAAACCATTCTTGAGGCGTCAAGAATATGTGTGACGGGTTATCAGTTGGTCTCTGATCTTCAAATTGATTTCTGGTCAAAGGATCGTGGATTGGGCGTCCACGAGCCGATTGAGACCAGTGTGTTTGCAGCCTCGCTATTAAGCATTGGATGCCCAATAGGGATGACGAGTCACAAGTCATCAGACGTTAGACGTCTAAGCTGGAACACAGGTGTTTCGTATCGAAACGAGTTCGATCGAATCCAGTGAACGTGACGAAAGAGCGATTGACTAACACGGAGGCTTCGTGCTTGGTCAATGTCTCAATCGCTCTTGGCTTTGGTGTGTTAGTGGTCTTCAAACTTGAGCCATGATGTTGGCTTTTATATTGGATGACTGTGGTTCACAGGTACGATATTGGCCGATCATTGATCCGCCTCTGTGCATGATGGTCATAGTCCTCAATATACGAAGTCACAAGCGTGGGTAACAGTTGGGATTTTTGGGATTTTCTTGTGTCTCCCTCATTAGATTGTGGTTGATGTCCCTATGCGATCTATTTCGTGGCTT
>JAGVVM010021300.1:0-18107 GCA_019149425.1 Psidium friedrichsthalianum | reverse complement strand
GATAATTATGCTGGTAATTGCATGCGATGCAAAGCAAACATGCACACACCAGTTTTTGTTTTTTATTATCTCCGAATTCTTTTTTTATTTTTTGGTTAGTGAGGATCGAAGGCCTGCATACCAATTATATGTCGATGCAAAGCAAAGGACAATAATGCACTTAAAAAGAAGTTTCCGCACGTAGATGCAAAAGAGGTTTATTTATGTATTTGGTCTGAGATGCAAAAGAGGTTGACCTCAAAATTTAGAAAATTTCAAATAAAAATATGAATGCTAGCTTTTTTTTTTAAAATAAAGATCTAAAATAAATCTTGTTTCAAATAAGAATCCGAAGTGTTAATATTAATCTCCAAAAGCGGCTTCACAGATCAAGAGTTAAGGGCATTTCCGTCATTTACTCATTTTTTTCTTTTTTTAAATTTTTTGAAATATTTAAAAAAATAAAAAAAAGGAAGTAAAAGAACTGTAGTTGCCTCCTGCCTGTGGACGCCCCACCCATCGCCAGTGGGGCGTCGGGCACTACCGGCGACCCGCTAGCTATGCCCAACACCCCACCAACGCCCCACCGATTATGCCCAACACCCCTCTTGCTTGTGTGTTCTTTTTTCTATTTTTTTAATTTTATTTAAAAACTAAAAATTAAATGTAAATTATATTTTGACAAAAATGCTCTTAATTGTCAAAATATTTTGTCGGTCCGTCGATCAACGAAGTCAGGTGGTCTTTTGAAACACTCATAATTATTTCAGGTCCTTATTTGAAACAATAAGCTCACTTCAGGTACTTATTTGAAACAACATCTACTTTAAGTTGTTATTTGAGAAATAGAGCACTTTAAGCCTTTAGTTGAAAATTTTCCTCGAATCTTTTTGGCATTTCAAAGCCATTTCAAATTACTTAGATTTCCCATCAACAACCAGCGATAAATATATGATGGATTTAACCCTATCTTAGTAAATGTATGATGGCTCTTTATTTGATGTTATTTATTTAATCTCCATTGAAGTTAACATATGTATTTGACAAAAATAAAACATTACTATATATTGTAATTTCGTGATCTACGATATAGGATTGCCTCAAAAATTGAGGAGCGAGCATACATATAAGCAGATAAAACAAGACGAGATAGGTTTATATCTCAAGCTGTCCGGAGAAAGCGATCACTTTTATAAGGTCGATTAATTGTTTCCCATGGTGAATTGACAAAAAAAAAAACAAACACTTCTACATGACGAATATTTAAAGCTGTGATTTATCAGTTTAACAAATGATTAAAAAAAGAAAGAAAGATTGAAACTCGCAATTTGGCCTTCCCTGGTGCTTTTTCATACGTTTTTACCCCCTTTCAAAAGTGAAATATGGAGAGGAAAAAAAGTTGAAAATTCGATCAATCTTTCCACAATCTGTGAGGACAGAGACAGAGCTTTCAGTTGGTTGCTGCCCAAAAGGGGAAAGCAGCCAAAGAGAGGGACAAATCTCCTCACTCATTTAATGAGTACTGCTCTGTCTTTTCTGCCTCAGTGAGGCTAGCTTCAAGACCTCTTTCTCTCTCTCTTAGCGCCTTCTCAACAGGGGGAAGTTCTCGAACACTCTTTCCATTCACTTTTTTTTTTCCCCACCTAATTATGAAGATAATATCTCTAAATATGAATATGTTAACTCACCATTTTAAAATTCCTACTCAACGTATAATAATCGACATCATCAAATAACATTCAATTTGTCGCTCGAGCAAAAGGAATAGCTACTACATTATATATTCATCCATAGTTAAGAATTCTATTAAATGAATTAAAAATTTAAGGACAACATTACATATTGATTAAAATTTAAAGACTGTTTGTGTCGTTTTTGAAAAAGAACTCTTGGATGGATATAGCATATGTACTAATTGGAATCTGGACTGTACCTCGCAGATTTACACAAGGGTTACATATCCGATGGTCTACATCCGACTTTATGAATAGTTCGGGTTGGTTGAAAAATATCGCCTCAACATCCAAATGTACGGACCGAATGCGACTCGCAATGTAGACAAAGAACTTGCGGGCTGTAGGCAGCAAACAACCCTACCTCAACAGTAACGTATGTCGGACTTGGGCAAAAAGTAAGGAGTGGACGGCTAAACGACAGGCCATGTGATGTTGCACAAGGAGATTAGCTCCTCAGGGCCTGCAAAGAAGACACTCCACACCAGTGACTTTCACACAGCCTCCGCTCCGATGTCCAAACCAACCTCAGCCACCAACGGCGATGTCAATCAGACATTTACTGAAGAAACGACCAGTTTTCATTCATGGTGTTCAGCTGTTCGAGACCCATCCGGGTGGCTGTATTTAGGACAGAGCCGGTTTAGATTCTGCACGGACTCTATACGAAACCTACCCGTGTAAACAAATTTCTCATATTTTTAAGATATAAAATCTAGTATATAAAACCGGCCCTTTCGCAAATTTCAAGGTTTACTCTATATTAATAGATCCTCATCTTTAACGACGCATCACTTGCTGCATATGAAACATTAACGAAATAAAAATTTTCGTCATAAATATAATCGAAATGGATGCTTGGATTGATAATTTAAGAATATACACTCATCATACTTATCAATAAAAACACAAAATCTGTTCATAGATATTATTTTGTTAATTTTTAAACTTAAAACTTCCTAAACCATGCTGACTCCTAGTTATGCCCAGAGGACGTGAAGTGGCATCACAAGGTGAGAGACAAAAGGACAAGGCGGTGGGGAAGTGGATAAGTCTGGCGACATTTGGTACTTCGTAGGCATGTGTCAGAAGCACCTTTTTGACTTTAGTGCGTGTAAACTTCTGAACTGTGATGATTAGGCGAAAACGGAACAGGGGAAAGAGGTGTAATGCTACATGCAGCACAGGGGAAGTCGCATGTCGTCGTCAGATGGAAAACTGGAAAGAAAAACAGGAAATTTTTTTAAGTGATTGAATAACTTCGAGCGTGACGTTTGCTCTCATGCTGTAGTGGCTGCTTAATATCATTAAGAGCCATGACACTAGACTCGCTGGGCAAGACCTTGTGACCAACGTCACTGGGCCGGAAGGCCCATTATCAGGCGTAGCTATGAACGCGCGAGAGCCGAATAACCCAATAACCCGACATCTGAAGTCAACGGTCTCTCCGGTATCGAGCTGTTGGTGCTACGTCGCGGTTTTTTCGAGCGATAACATCTTCAGCAGTATGTTAAGCCGCGACACGGCCTCGAAGCTTAGGCGGAGTATCATCCTATGAGCAGCTTTAGCGATATGCTAAATCTACAACGTAGTTTGCCACCACCTAAGAGAAAACGTAAGCTCAGCTGTAGCTGCTGCTCACGAACCTGAGTTAGGGATCCTTTGCTGATTCTGTACTCAGTGCTTGTGTTGGTAACGATGGCTTATGATTCACAAACTGTATGATGCTTTTCTGGGAAGATTTGATGATCTCTTGCAGATAAATCTTTGGGCCGCGACATCTTACTAGCCACCAGAGCCTAAACATCCGTATCTGCAGCCCAACTCAGACAGCTAACGACTATTGAGCTCCGCACCAACAGAGTTCAGAAAATCACATCTAGGATAAAAAGTGAACGATGCAAGCCATAGAGGAACTAAAAGAAATGTCACTAGCATTCAAGAATTGCCAGTGAGAAGAACTTACGGTGGAGTCTTTCTTTTAAGAAGGCAGCCACCTTAGCGACATCAAGGTTTTGTATAGACCGATTCAATAAAGCTCCAATTTGTAGAATGAGGGCACTAACGTACTTGAACAACATGAATTTACCTTTATCATACCACAAATGTTAAAATTCAACTGGTACCTCAGACTCTGGCAGCTGAAATACCATCTGAGGTGAGGTTTTCCTGATATAAAGGTCCTCTCCAAAGAGTCGTCTCATGACTTTTCTCATCATCGGGAACCGCGAACCACCACGGGGCACCTCCCTCTAAAAACAGACCAGAACGAAAGGAAAATCGCCACTGTGACTGTCGATGCCCATTGATCGGAAAATGATTACCATGGCCATTGTGTTTGAGTATCTAATACTTTTAACGCAAACAAGTGGGGCATTATCAGAAGCTCCTCTTCCATCGATAAAAATTTTGGCATGGCACACTCCCATCAAATAGGACTGGCACCCCTTCATTCCCCTCTCCTGAAGGAAAATGGAGAGAACATAAACTGTGTAAACCAACAAACGCACTCAGAGAGTCGGAACAAGTTTGATGTTTGGCGTAGCATGTATCATTATCATCCACTGGCAGTATGCATCTAGACGTTCAAATGGTGATGACACGACCCAATCATTTCTGGTCTGTATAGACCGCGTCAACATCATCAAGATCAAGCAGTCTTGACATTAGTTCCTTGTTCAAGTCCATTGCCTCATCACCACCTGGACATCATCGCAACAAATTTTTCACTTGGAACCATAAATCAACAAAGAGGACAGCAGAGCACCATTTTTGTCCAGAATTTTAAGATGGCACATATTTCAATAGAAACCACAGCATATCCAGACAAATCAATGACATTAACTGCAACGTAGTTGCCTTGGAGAATGGCTGCCAATGCCCCAGATGCTTGAGATATGTGCTACCAGCACATTACGAGCAAACATTACTACTGTACAAGCCCATACGTAGAGATATCCAGACTTGCAATTAAAGAATCAGCTATAAAGTACTTGATCATTGAATATCTTAAAGATTTTATAGTACTGTCACCTTAGCATCGACAATGTTTTCCTATTTTCATTCCTAAGTATTTGCTCACATCTATACGCAATATGAATAGCAAACTTTGATTCTAAATTCACTGAAGTCTACTGAATGATGGAAATTCTAAGAAAACAAATGTGTGCATGTGCCAACTGCTATTCTGCACTCCAGAGAAAACTCGAGGCTCGTTGATTAGTGTCATCCTCCTCAATGTCACAAAAGACAATGACCAAAACTTAAAATGGAAATCACAAGAAAGGATGTTTAAGTGTGAACAATGCTCATATCAACAGCAAAACGAGTGCAACCCTATAGGGCTGTCCTCCAATAGACGCTGGACAAGCACTTCCAGGTTCTTATAAGCACAGAAAAAACAGAAATGGAGATGAAGAGGACAAGTAGGACAAGATACCGGGAGCAACCATTTTTTGCTTATTATAAGCCGAGTGCAGGCAGACAAAAGGCACAAGACAGAGACGCAATGAATGAGCCTTAAGAAAATAGTGTAGTCTATATGGACGAAGTCACAAAAAGCCAGCAGCAGAGGATCATGAAGTCTAAAATTTGGGATGTACCTCAATGGTGGTAATGGGAAGTAGCTCAGACCCATTATCAGGCTCAAAAGCTATTCCTCCTCTCGTAGCTTTGAAAGTATTTCAGAATAGTTTCTCGGCTGCACTTACAACTTTATAATAGCTGCAACAAAAAAATTATTTAGTGGACCTAGTTTTTGGCAGTCAATCCATGCTACTAGCATTTTTTTGAGAAACAAAAGATTGAATTGAAGAACTTGCTCATTGCAAATACATCTTGCATAATAGATGACAAAGATGACTGATCATACTGATTTGAACAAAGTGAATGAAATAGGATGAAGGTTGAAGCTATTGTTTAAAGCCTACTTTTTATTTCTTCGCCAACCAGATACTCCTGAGAGGACCCAAAATCTTGTGAGGGGAATCATAATTGGAACTTCAAGGAAATGTGCAGAATAATGCACTCCTATCCTTTAGCCAAGGACATTGAAAACTCCCAAACTTGAAGTTACATGTAATCTTTGCAAATCTAATCTTACATATCAAATCTATGTGACTGCTGATTCAGGTGATTGCAGCTACTATGCTACACGTAGCGACAGTGGCCAGAGCCTCCTAAAAACATTGACTGCATTTTCTTTCCTAACCACGGACAAAAGTGAGGCTAGTTGGATTTTGCAAAGGCAGTATTAAACATTTAGCAGCAGTAGCAGACAATTCGCAGTGATAGCACACTTTATGGCCATTATCAGTGGTAATAGAGTTTGCACTACAAAATGGTTTCCTTTTCAGAAACAAGCATTTTTTTCCTTGCATTAAAATTTCCAAGATCTTGCAGTAATTCACTTTAACAATTGCCAGTAGACAATAAGAGATAATCAAATTGTGAACGTGATTTAATCATTCTAGAAGCTAGAGGAACAGTTCTGATATCTCTAGTCAGTACATTTTTCTAAAAAAAAAAAAAAAGATCACCGCGCGTTGGAATAATTAGAATGGATATACATCTCATTCCTGTGATAAGTATCGCCAGAGAGCTGTAGACTATCAAATTGACTGGTGGATTAGTTAAATCCAATAGGGATATACATTAGAAACGATCAACCTAAATGAAATGAAGATTGTTACCTCTCCAATTTGTCTTCATCTGCATCATCTTCATAAATCGAAGGTTCAACGACATCCTCTGCACCTGCATCTAGAGCAATGGTGAGGAGCTGGTCTTTATCAGCATCAGTAACTTTTATGTTCACAACACGGGCACGCCTGAACTTAAACATGACAGATCCTGGATCTGCCATTTTCCCACCATAATCCTTCACAACCTCTCTAACAGCTGCAACGGACCGATTTACTTTATCAGTGGACACCTCGACTACAATACTGACTCCTCCAAAGCCATACACCTGAGAACAAAGCAGAACTTCACTTTCCATAGTAGGCAAAGGAAAGTCATGAGCATTGCCGTGTTGATATTACTATGATAAAGCAAGATTGAGAAGTCCTCGAAATTGGTAAATTCTTATTACGAATATAGGCGGTAACGTTCACCTACCTCATAATTTTCTCTATGTAAGACTCCTGCCCCTTTTCAGAAGCTCTTTTGATGTTGCGTTCTAGAATTTCTTTTGGTACATCAAGTTCCTTAGCTTTCTCGAGTATAGCAGCCAAAGCTGAATTTGATGTTAGATTTGGCCGCCTTTCTTTACCCTGTAACAAGTGGTGCAATTACCCTCATAGCAGTCTCAAAACAGAAAAACATTTACTATCAAAATTGAACAAAAATAGACCACCACAAATAATTGAGCATTATGGATACAGAAACATTCCATACTAAACTGTTGTATCCTTCGAAAAGAAGAAACACTAGTAGCATAGTCATGTAGCCAGGGTCCATTCTACTAAAAACTGTTAAAGACACTCATTCATTTAACAGTTTTTAGTAGAATGGACCCTGGCTACATGACTATGCTACTAGTGTTTCTTTCTTTTCGAAGGATACAACAGTTTAGTATGGAATGTTTCTGTATCCATAATGCTCAATTATTTGTGGTGGTCTATTTTTGTTCAATTTTGATAGTAAATGTTTTTCTGTTTTGAAGACTGCTATGAGGTAATTGCACCACTTGTTACAGGGTAAAGAAGGCGGCCCAAATCTAACATCAAATTCAGCTTTGCTGCTATACTCGAGAAAGCTAAGGAACTTGATGTACCAAAAGAAATTCTAGAACGCAACATCAAAAGAGCTTCTGAAAGGGGCAGGAGTCTTACATAGAGAAAATTTATGAGGTAGGTGAACGTTACCGCCTATATTTCGTAATAAGATTTACCAATTTCGAGGACTTCTCAATCTTGCTTTATCATAGTAATATCAACACGGCAATGCTCATGACTTTCCTTTGCCTACTATGGAAAGTGAAGTTCTGCTTTTGTTCTCAGGTGTATGGCTTTGGAGGAGTCAGTATTGTAGTCGAGGTGTCCACTGATAAAGTAAATCGGTCCGTTGCAGCTGTTAGAGAGGTTGTGAGGATTATGGTGGGAAAATGGCAGATCCAGGATCTGTCATGTTTAAGTTCAGGCGTGCCCTGTGTTGTGAACATAAAAGTTACTGATGCTGATAAAGACCAGCTCCTCACCATTGCTCTAGATGCAGGTGCAGAGGATGTCGTTGAACTTCGATTTATGAAGATGATGCAGATGAAGACAAATTGGAGAGGTAACAATCTTTCATTTCATTTTAGGTTGATCGTTTCTAATGTATATCCCTATTGGATTTAACTAATCCACCAGTCATTTGATAGTCTACAGCTCTCTGGCGATACTTATCACAGGAATGAGATGTATATCCATTCTAATTATTCCAACCGCGGTGATCTTTTTTTTTTTTTTTAGAAAAATGTACTGACTAGAGATATCAGAACTGTTCCTCTAGCTTCTAGAATGATTAAATCACGTTCACAATTTGATTATCTCTTATTGTCTACTGGCAATTGTTAAAGTGAATTACTGCAAGATCTTGGAAATTTTAATGCAAGGAAAAAATGCTTGTTTCTGAAAGGAACCATTTTGTAGTGCAAACTCTATTACCACTGATAATGGCCATAAAGTGTGCTATCACTGCGAATTGTCTGCTACTGCTGCTAAATGTTTAATACTGCCTTTGCAAATCCAACTAGCCTCACTTTTTGTCCGTGGTTAGGAAAGAAAATGCAGTCAATGTTTTTAGGAGGCTCTGGCCACTGTCGCTACGTGTAGCATAGTAGCTGCAATCACCTGAATCAGCAGTCACATAGATTTGATATGTAAGATTAGATTTTGCAAAGATTACATGTAACTTCAAGTTTGGGAGTTTTCAATGTCCTTGGCTAAAGGATAGGAGTGCATTATTCTGCACATTTCCTTGAAGTTCCAATTATGATTCCCTCACAAGATTTTGGGTCCTCTCAGGAGTATCTGGTTGGCGAAGAAATAAAAGTAGGCTTTTAACATAGCTTCAACCTTCATCCTATTTCATTCACTTTGTTCAAATCAGTATGATCAGTCATCTTTGTCATCTATTATGCAAGATGTATTTGCAATGAGCAAGTTCTTCAATTCAATCTTTTGTTTCTCAAAAAAATGCTAGTAGCATGGATTTGACTGCCAAAAACTAGGTCCAACTAAATAATTTTTTTGTTGCAGCTATTATAAAGTTGTAAGTGCAGCCGAGAACTATTCTGAAATACTTTCAAAGCTACGAGAGGAAGGAATAGCTTTTGAGCCTGATAATGGGTCTGAGCTACTTCCCATTACCACCATTGAGGTACATCCCAAATTTTTAGACTTCATGATCCTCTGCTGCTGGCTTTTTGTGACCTTCGTCCATATAGACTACACTATTTTCTTAAGGCTCATTCATTGGTCTCTGTCTTGTGCCTTTTGTCTGCCTGCACTCGGCTTATAATAAGCAAAAAATGGTTGCTCCCGTATCTTGTCCTACTTGTCCTCTTCATCTCCATTTCTGTTTTTTCTGTGCTTATAAGAACCTGGAAGTGCTTGTCCAGCGTCTATTGGAGGACAGCCCTATAGGGTTGCACTCGTTTTGCTGTTGATATGAGCATTGTTCACACTTAAACATCCTTTCTTGTGATTTCCATTTTTAAGTTTTGGTCATTGTCTTTTGTGACATTGATGGAGGATGACACTAATCAACGAGCCTCGAGTTTTCTCTGGAGTGCAGAATAGCAGTTGGCACATGCACACATTTGTTTTTCTTTAGAATTTCCATCATTCCAGTAGACTTCAGTGAATTTAGAATCAAAGTTTGCTATTCATATTGCGTATAGATGTGAGCAAATACTTAGGAATGAAATAGGAAACATTGTCGATGCTAAGGTGACAGTACTATAAAATCTTTAAGATATTCAATGATCAAGTACTTTATAGCTGATTCTTAATTGCAAGTTCTGGATATCTCTACGTATGGGCTTGTACAGTAGTAATGTTTTGCTCGTAATGTGCTGGTAGCACATATCTCAAGCATCTGGGCATTGGCAGCCATTTCTCCAAGGCAACTACGTTGCAGTTAATGTCATTGATTTGTCTGGATATGCTGTGGTTTCTATTGAAATATGTGCCATCTTAAAATTCTTGGACAAAAATGGTGCTCTGCTGTCCTCTTTGTTTGATTTATGGTTCCAAGTGAAAAATTTGTTGCGATGATGTCCAGGTGGATGATGAGGCAATGGACTTGAACAAGGAACTAATGTCAAGACTGCTTGATCTTGATGATGTTGACGCGGTCTATACAGACCAGAAATGATTGGGTCGTGTCATCACCATTTGAACGTCTAGATGCATACTGCCAGTGGATGATAATGATACATGCTACGCCAAACATCAAACTTGTTCCGACTCTCTGAGTGCGTTTGTTGGTTTACACAGTTTATGTTCTCTCCATTTTCCTTCAGGAGAGGGAATGAAGGGGTTGCCAGTCCTATTTGATGGGAGTGTGCCATGCCAAAATTTTATCGATGGAAGAGGAGCCTTCTGATAATGCCCCACTTGTTTGCGGTTAAAAAGTATTAGATACTCAAACACAATGGCCATGGTAATCATTTTCCGATCAATGGGCATCGACAGTCACAGTGGCGATTTTCCTTTCGTTTCTGGTCTGTTTTTAGAGGGAGGTTGCCCCGTGGTGGTTCGCGGTTCCCGATGATGAGAAAAGTCATGAGACGACTCTTTGGAGAGGACCTTTATATCAGGAAAACCCTCACCTCAGATGGTATTTCAGCTGCCAGAGTCTGAGGTACCAGTTGAATTTTAACATTTGTGGTATGATAAAGGTAATTCATGTTGTTCAAGTACGTTAGTGCCCTCATTCTACAAATTGGAGCTTTATTGAATCGGTCTATACAAACCTTGATGTCGCTAAGGTGGCTGCCTCTTAAAAGAAAGACTCCACCGTAAGTTCTTCTCCACTGGCAATTTCTTGAATGCTAGTGACATTTCTTTTAGTTCCTCTATGGCTTGCATCGTTCACTTTTTATCCTAGATGTGATTTTTCTGAACTCCTGTTGGTGCGGAGCTCAATAGTCGTTAGCTGTCTGAGTTGGGCTGCAGATACGGATGTTTTAGGCTCTGGTGGCTAGTAAGATGTCGCGGCCCAAAGATTTATCTGCAAGAGATCATCAATCTTCCAGAAAAGCATCATACAGTTTGTGAATCATAAGCCATCGTTACCAACACAAGCACTGAGTACAGAATCAGCAAAGGATCCCTAACTCAGGTTCGTGAGCAGCAGCTACAGCTGAGCTTACGTTTTCTCTTAGGTGGTTGGCAAACTACGTTGTAGATTTAGCATATCGCTAAGCTGCTCCTAGGATGATACTCCGCCTAAGCTTCGAGGCCGTGTCGCGGCTTTAACATACTGCTGAAGATGTTATCGCTCGAAAAAACCCGCGACGTAGCACCAACAGCTCGATACCGGAGAGACCGTTGACTTCAGATGTCGGGTTATTGGGTTATTCGGCTCTCGCGCGTTCATAGCTACGCCTGATAATGGGCCTTCCGGCCCAGTGACGTTGGTCACAAGGTCTTGGCCAGCGAGTCTAGTGTCATGGCTCTTAATGATATTAAGCAGCCACTACAGCATGAGAGCAAACGTCACGCTCGAAGTTATTCAATCACTTAAAAATTTCCTGTTTTTCTTTCCAGTTTTCCATCTGACGACGACATGCGACTTCCCCTGTGCCTGCATGTAGCATTACACCTCTTTCCCTGTTCCGTTTTCGCCTAATCATCACAGTTCAGAAGTTTACACGCACTAAAGTCAAAAGGTGCTTCTGACACATGCCTACGAAGTACCAAATGTCGCCAGACTTATCCACTTCCCCACCGCCTTGTCCTTTTGTCTCTCACCTTGTGATGCCACTTCACGTCCTCTTGGGCATAACTAGGAGTCAGCATGGTTTAGGATAGGTTTTAAGTTTAAAAAATTAACAAAATTAATATCTATGAACAGATTTTGTGTTTTTATTGATAAGTATGATGAGTGTATATTATTAAATTATCAATCCAAGCATCCATTTTCGATTATATTTATGAAGGAAATTTTTATTTCGTTAATGTTTCATATAGCAGCAAGTGATGCGTCGTTAAAGATGAGGATCTATTAATATAGAGTAAACCTTGAAATTTGCGAAAGGGCCGGTTTTATATACTAGATTTTATATCTTAAAATATGAGAAATTTGTTTACACGGGTAGGTTTCGTATAGAATCCGTGCAGAATCTAAACCGGCTCTGTCCTAAATACAGCCACCCGGATGGGTCTCGAACAGCTGAACACCATGAATGAAACTGGTCGTTTCTTCAGTAAATGTCTGATTGACATCGCCGTTGGTGGCTGAGGTTGGTTTGGACATCGGAGCGGAGGCTGTGTGAAAGTCACTGGTGTGGAGTGTCTTCTTTGCAGGCCCTGAGGAGCTAATCTGCTTGTGCAACATCACATGGTCTGTCGTTTAGCCGTCCACTCCTTACTTTTTGCCCAAGTCCGACATATGTTACTGTTGAGGTAGGGTTGTTTGCTGCCTACAGCCCGCAAGTTCTTTGTCTACATTGCGAGTCGCATTCGGTCCGTACATTTGTGGATGTTGAGGCGATATTTTTCAACCAACCCGAACTATTCATAAAGTCGGATGTAGACCATCGGATATGTAACCCTTGTGTAAATCTGCGAGGTACAGTCCAGATTCCAATTAGTACATATGCTATATCCATCCAAGAGTCCTTTTTCAAAAACGACACAAACGGTCTTTAAATTTTAATCAATATGTAATGTTGCCTTAGATTTTTAATTCATTCAATAGAATCTCTCAATTATAGATGAATATATGATGTAGTAGCCATTCCTTTTGCTCGAGCCATAAATTGAATGTTATTTGATGACATCGATTATTATACGTTGAGTAGGAATTTAAAAAGGGTGAGTTAACATATTCATATATAGAGATATTATCTTTATACTTTGGTGGAAAAAGAAAAAGTGAATGGAAAGAGCGTTCGAGAACTTCCCCCTGTTGAGAAGGCGCTAAGAGAGAGAGAGAGAGAGGTCTTGAAGCTAACCTCTCTGAGGCAGAAAAGACAGAGCAGTACTCATTAAATGAGTGAGGAGATTTGTCCCTCTCTTTGGCTGCTTTTCCCTTTTGGGCAGCAACCAACTGAAAGCTCTGTCTCTCTGTCCTCACAGATTGTGGAAAGATTGATCGAATTTTCAACTTTTTTTTCCTCTCCATATTTCACTTTTGAAAGGGGGTAAAAACGTATGAAAAGCACCAGGGAAGGCCAAATTGCGAGTTTCAATCTTTCTTTCTTTTTTTAATCATTTGTTAAAGTGATAAATCACAGCTTTAAATATTCGTCATGTAGAAGTGTTCGTTTTTTTTTTTTGGTCAATTCACCATGGAAAATAATTAATCGATCTTAGCAAAAATGATCGCTTTCTCCGAACAACTTGAGATATTAAACCCATCTCGTCTCTGCTTATATGTATGCTCGCTCCTCAATTTCTGAGGTAATCCTATATCGTAAATCACGAAATTACATATATAGTGATGTTTTATTTATATTGACTTCGATGGAGATTACATAAATAATGTCAAATAATGGGTCATCATACATTTACTAAGATAGGGATAAATCCATCATATATTTATCGCTCGTTGTTGATGGGAAATCTAAGTAATTTGAAATGGCTTTGAAATGCCAAAAAGATTCGAGGAAAAATTTCAATTAAAGGCTTAAAGTGCTATCATTTTCTCAAATAACAATTTGAAGTTGACGTTATTTTAAATAAGGACCTGAAATGATTATGAGTGTTTCAAACGAGGGCCTGACTTGCCGGCCGACTGATCGACCAAATATTTCGACCGACGAAGGCCTTTTTGTCAAAATATAATTTACACTTAATTTTTAGTTTTTTAACTAAATTTTTTTTTAAAAAGAAAAAGAATACACAGGCGAGAGGGGTGTTAGGCATAATTGGTGGGGTCGCCAGTGGAGCGTTGGGCATAGCTAGCGAGTTGCCGATAGTGCCCGATGTCCCACTAGTGGTGGGTGGGGCATCCACAGGCAGGAGGCTACTACTGCTCTTTTGCTTCTTTTTTTTTTTTAATATTTCAAAAAAATAAAAAGGAAAAAATAAGAAAAAAAGTAAATGACAAAAATGTCCTCAACTCTTGATGTGTCATACCCTTTTTGGAGATTAATATTAATACTTCGAGCCTTTATTTAAAATAAGGTTAACTTCAAATCTTTATTTAAAAAAAAAATAGCATTTCATACTTTTATTTGAAAATTTTTTAAGATTTAAGATCAACCTCTTTTGCTTCTCAGACCAAATAATAATAATAATAATAATAATAATAATAAACCTCCTTTGCATCTACGTGTGGAAACTTCTTTTTAAGTGCATTATTGTCCTTTGCTTTGCATCGACATATAATTGGTGTGCATGTTCACTTTGTATCGCATGCAGTTACCAGCATAATTATCTTACGGAAGCAAAATCATTAATCTATCAAATGAAAAATTCCCTATCTTATACTTCGTTTATTTCGTAAAAAATAAATTATTTAAAAAATATTTGTTAGAAAATAATTACTCATATAGTTTTCAAAATTGAATGAGCAAAAATATTTACACTGTCTACTCAAATATTTAAACACAAATTATTTTCGAGTAGGAAAGTATTCTTCATTCATTAATTATTTTAAGAGATATGAATGATTATTTTTAATAAAAATATTTTTGAATTTACTCATTTTCGAGATAAATCTCGTCTGTTAACGATGAATAAAAAAAGTGGTCTGCCCCCCAAATAAATTTCTTTTTTTCCCAATAAAAAAAGAACTAAAAATACCAATAATTAATAATAAAAATAAGTTAAAATAATAAAATAGCTTTCTCATGGGGCCCCACCTTTCATTTCCTCTCAAAAATCAAGGTGGCAATGGCACATATGCGTACGGTCAGACGCTAGGGCATCGACACATCGCCATCGCCATCAGAAGGCGAAAAAAGCAGGGTCTTGTGATCTGACGGTTGACGTTCCATCAAGCTGTGGCCCACCATCGTGACTCTCGTCCCGGCATTAATTGATGGGACCCACGCGTTGCTTTACGCATACATATTTTTCGGTCTTTGTTGAGAAAGATAAAACCATCAATTAAAAAATTAGGAGAAAAAGAAGACGAAAAAAATACAAATAAAATGATGAAAATGCACTTAATTTAGAATTTTTATTTAAAAAAATGAGAGCACTTCAAATTTTTATTTTTAATTTTACTTGAATATTATACTTTTCGACTTCTTTCGAAGTGGATGATTTAGGGACACGATACCCTAAAATAACATTAGGTGTACGGAGATTGTTGTTAAATAATATAATTTCCATAGAATTATCGAACTTATATAAGCTTTAATTTTACTTACAATTTGTAAAAAAAAATTATTGCCGTGGCTTAATGGGAAATGATATTAACAAAACAGCTAGTCATACCTGCTGCCTTACTATGGATATGCAACGTAAAATTAACATGGATTGTAATTACATAGAAAATGAATTTGTGAATTTTTATTAAAAAAAGATTGCCGTGCTTTTGGCAGCATAAGAAATGGCTTAGGGCTAATGTTGCTCGATGAATAGACTAATCATGGGTGGTTTGCATCTCCTAATCCTACACGTTTCCTAGGGACAAGCAGACAATCTGTTTCTCCTTGCTTCCCCGCCCTTCTTCCTCAAACAACCACAGGAAACTTATCAATTAAATCATGGCTTACGGGCCATAGTTGCACGTGCACAACGATCCCCCTCAGCCCCTTCTTTTAAAAATCAAATTACATGATACCAAATGAAAATGGCAAAAATACGAGAGGCCCATGTTTAGGCTGCGAAATTCGCACGGCGACACCGAGCGTTGGCAAGCACATTGAACTGTTCGTGGAGGCGAGAGTCTTTCTGACCTTGGCGCAATGGCGTAATTGTTGAGGGCACCGTTCGTACTCTAGAACTTGCAAAATCACGTTCTATACTATTCAATATCATCAATGTGTATTTCATCCTATTGAATTTACCGGTGAAAGATTTATCATTTCTATGGGATTAAATCCGAGTTATTTCCAAATAAAAAAAAACAATGAGATTATGGAAGTAAATATTCACGCAACCTTGCTAAAAAATCGATCATTGTTTACCAATCACACATTGTCTAATCAAATTCAATTTTATAATTTTGTATTAGATGGCACTAGGCATGAGGAAGGTCCTATTTTTGGCAATTAGTGACCCTCTTTTAGTTTTAGCCCTTCCTTTAGAAATTTCTCTAATGATCCATTCACTATTTCCGAGTGGGCATTAGGTCAAAAGTTTCTTTTAAAAGGGGAAGCATCTTCTCCTACATCCACTCACTTTACAAAAGCAGCCACGTTATGACATTGACACGACTCCTTAACTTACTCTATAAAACAAGTATCCAATGAATTACACCCGTGGAGTATGCCAAAGAAAATATCGGAATGATGTACGTGATTTAGTCGGCATGATCTTGGTTCCGAAAAATCAGTAAAACTATGAACGACAGATTATAATGAAATAAAAGTGACAAATTGACGCGGAATTTAATCTCGTGTACTTGGAGTAAACTCAACCATAGGCAAGCAATAAAACATTGTGATTAGATGAGGTATGCCAAGTGAGCATTGGCATGAACTATGTGGAATTTACGCAAGTCTTAACCTTTCATACCCAACTGGCCTAGAATAAGGTTATATACATCCATCGTATTTTTTAACCGATGGTAACAAAAGGTCTTTATTTTTATTTTATTTTTTGCCATCACCAGTGAGATCTTATATATTTAGGGTTCGTTTATTTTGCGAAATTAAAAAACATTTCTAAATAATGATCATCGCTTATAAAAATGATAAAGAAAATAAATCCTTATCATAATAAAAATTATATAGACATAAGTTGTTGTCGGCGGAAAAAACATCTTTCACCAACTCTTTTTTAAGAGACGTAATTTACTTTTTGAAATGTGTTTTTTCAAATAACGAAACATGAACAAGAAAAGACAGCAACAGGGAGTTGTAAATTCATGCAATCATTTCCATTATTAGCAAGAGGCGACTAGAGTATTCTAATCGTGGGCTCTCGAACAATGATTAATTTTTTAATCATGGTCGGTTCAAATCAATCGGATTCTGTGCCCCCAAACTGCTGATATCTTGAGATAATGTTGTTTGATGTCGAATCCTGTTGAAAAGTACGTGTGATCGAATCCCTTTAGGATGTAATAATCTAAGACTTGTCTATAATTGAGGAACAAGCCGATTTAGATGACCGTCTTTTGAATTGCCGACTGGTCTCTCTCTTTTGTACACAAATTTTCTTTCTTTGTCACCGTTTTTTTTTTTAAAAGGTTATGCCGACATGAAAAGGCACATCTTCAGGTCTTTGTTTAGTGTAGGAATGGATTTCTGATGTTACATATATTTTTTTGTAATTTGTGAGTATGATTTGACGGAAAATTAATAATGTCAGCGTCAATTATGACTTAAATTCTTTGCCGACTCGTTTTCTGAAACGATTGGGATAAGTTTTGTGATGAACCGGTTAGGAATTTCTGATGGAACATGTGGTTCAAGTGGGGGATTAGCTAGTCTGATTATTGTTCTATCTATCAGGATTTTAAGATGGATTGACAAAGCCCATTTTTGAAATGAAGTTAGGATTGACCCTTTTGTCTCGATACTGCCTGGTTTAATGGTAGATCTAATCTGTGTAGTTATATATAAGCTCAGGCCTCATACTAATCCATCCATTTGATGGGGTTCTAATACACGTCCTTTGACGGCAGCCATGTACATAAACGACTTAGCCGTTTCATGAGGTTTCATGAGTTATTGAGTGTTTTGCACGATATGAATTTTGTTAATTGAATTGTTCTTGAATCTAATAGCGTATTAGAAACCTAAAAAACCGAATCATATTGTGGGAAATTGCATGATAAAGAACCCTAATCACCGAGTCATATTCAATTTGAAAGTTTATATTTGGCTAAAGCTACCTAAATGCATTGGCCCAATATCTTTTGTACCTTAAAGAACAAACATTAATCTTGTTTGTTTCATGAAAAATAAATTTTCCTGAAATTATCATTTATATTGCTTAAAATAATTAGTTAATGAAAAATATTTTTATTATTAACAACAATTTATGCCTAAATATTTGTTGATAAATATTTTGCATTTATTCATTTTTTGAAAACGATACAAGCAATTAGTTTTGA
>JAGVVM010021299.1:0-10819 GCA_019149425.1 Psidium friedrichsthalianum | reverse complement strand
GGATCTGACGGCTGACGTTCCATCAAGCTGTGGCCCACCATCGTGACTCTCGTCCGGCATAATTGATGGGACCACCACGCGTTGCTTTACGCGTACATATTTTTTCGGTCTTTGTTGAGAAAGATAAAACCATCAATTAAAAAAATTAGGAGAAAAGAAGTGGGAAAAAATACAAATAAAAGGATGAAAATGCGCTGAATTGGACTCTTATTTAAAATTTAATTTAGGACTTTTATTTAAAAAATGAGAGCACTTCAAATTTTTATTTTTAATTTTAACTGAATATTATACTTTTCGACTTCTTTCGAAGTGGATGATTTGGGGACACAATACCTTAAAATAACATTAGGTGCACGGAGATTGTAGTTAAATAATATAATGCCCTTGGAATTATCGAACTTATATAAGCTTTTTACTCACAATTTGTAAAAAGAAATGATTGCCGTGGCTTAATGGGAAATGATATTAACAAAACGGCCAGTCATACGTGCTGCCTTAATTAACATGGATTATAATTACATAGAAAATGAATTTCTGAATTTTTATTAAAAAAGATTGCCTTGCTTTTGGCAACATAAGAAATGGGCTAGGACTAATGTTGCTCGATGAATAGACTAATCATGTGTGGTTTGCTTCTCCTAATCCTACACGTTTCCTAAGGACAAGCAGACAATATGTTTCCCCTTGCTTCCCCACCCTTCTTCTTCAAACCACAGGAAACTTATCAATTAAATCGCGGCTTACGGGCCATAGTTGCACGTGCACAACGATCCCCCTCAGCCCCTTCTTTTAAAAATCAAATTACATGATACCAAATGAAATGGCAAAAATACGAGAGGCCCATGTTTAGGCTGCGAAATTCGCACGGCGACACCGAACGTTGGCGTCGAGAGTCTTTCTGACCTTGGCGCAATGGCGTAATTGTTGGGGGCACCGTTCGAACTCTAGAACTTGCAAAATCACGTTCTATACTATTCAATATCATCGATGTGTATTTCATCCTATTGAATTTACCGGCGAAAGATTTATCATTTCTATGGGATTAAATCTCAAGTTATTGCCAAATAAAAAAAACAATGAGATTATGGAAGTAAATATTCACGCAACCTTGCTAAAAAATCGATCATTGTTTACCAATCACACATTGTCTTCAATTTTATAATTTTGTATTAGATGGCACTAGGCATGAGGAAGGTCCTATTTTTGGCAATTAGTGACCCTCTTTTAGTTTTAGCCCTTCCTTTAGAAATTTCTCTAATGATCCATTCACTATTTCCGAGTGGGCATTAGGTCAAAAGTTTCTTTTAAAAGGGGAAGCATCTTCTCCTACATCCACTCACTTTACAAAAGCAGCCACGTTATGACATTGACACGACTCCTTAACTTACTCTATAAAACGAGTATCCAATGAATTACACCCGTGGAGTATGCCAAAGAAAATATCGGAATGATGTACGTGATTTAGTCGGCATGATCTTGGTTCCGAAAAATCAGTAAAACTATGAACGACAGATTATAATGAAATAAAAGTGACAAATTGACGCGGAATTTAATCTCGTGTACTTGGAGTAAACTCAACCATAGGCAAGCAATAAAACATTGTGATTAGATGAGGTATGCCAAGTGAGCATTGGCATGAACTATGTGGAATTTACGCAAGTCTTAACCTTTCATACCCAACTGGCCTAGAAAAAGGTTATATACATCCATCGTATTTTTTAATCGATGGTAACAAAAGGTCTTTATTTTTATTTTATTTTTTGCCATCACCAGTGAGATCTTATATATTTAGGGTTCGTTTATTTTGCGAAATTGAAAAACATTTCTAAATAATGATCATCGCTTATAAAAATGATAAAGAAAATAAATCCTTATCATAATAAAAATTATATAGACATAAGTTGTTGTCGGCGGAAAAAACATATTTCACCAACTCTTTTTAAAGAGACGTAATTTACTTTTTGAAATGTGTTTTTTTCAAATAACGAAACATGAACAAGAAAAGACAGCAACAGGGAGTTGTAAATTCATGCAATCATTTCCATTATTAGCAAGAGGCGACTAGAGTATTCTAATCGTGGGCTCTCGAACAATGATTAATTTTTTAATCATGGTCGGTTCAAATCAATCGGATTCTGTGCCCCCAAACTGCTGATATCTTGAGATAATGTTGTTTGATGTCGAATCCTGTTGAAAACTACGTGTGATCGAATCCCTTTAGGATGTAATAATCTAAGACTTGTCTATAATTGAGGAACAAGCCGATTTAGATGACCGTCTTTTGAATTGCCGACTGGTCTCTCTCTTTTGTACACAAATTTTCTTTCTTTGTCACCGTTTTTTTTTTTAAAAGGTTATGCCGACATGAAAAGGCACATCTTCAGGTCTTTGTTTAGTGTAGGAATGGATTTCTGATGTTACATATATTTTTTTGTAATTTGTGAGTATGATTTGACGGAAAATTAATAATGTCAACGTCAATTATGACAAATTCTTTGCCGACTCGTTTTCTGAAACGATTGGGATAAGTTTTGTGATGAACCGGTTAGGAATTTCTGATGGAACATGTGGTTCAAGTGGGGATTAGCTAGTCTGATTATTGTTCTATCTATCAGGATTTTAAGATGGATTGACAAAGCCCATTTTTGAAATGAAGTTAGGATTGACCCTTTTGTCTCGATACTGCTTGGTTTAATCGTAGATCTAATCTGTGTAGTTATGTATAAGCTCAGGCCTCATACTAATCCATCCATTTAATGGGGTTCAAATACAAGTCCTTTGACGGCAGCCATGTACATAAACGACTTAGCCGTTTCATGAGGTTTCATGAGTTACTGAGTATTTTGCACGATATGAATTTTGTTAATTGAATTGTTCTTGAATCTAATAGCGTATTATAAACCTAAAAAACTGAATCATATTGTGGGAAATTGCATGATAAAGAACCCTAATCACCGAGTCATATTCAATTTGAAAGTTTATATCTGGCTAAAGCTACCTAAATGCATTGGCCCAATATCTTTTGTACCTTAAAGAACAAACATTAATGTTGCGTTTGTTTCATAAAAAATAATTTTTCCTGAAATTATCATATTGCTTGAAATAATTAGTTAATGAAAAATATTGTTATTATTAATAACAATTTATGCCTAAATATTTGTTGATAAATATTTTGCATTTATTCATTTTTTGAAAACGATACAAGCAATTAGTTTGACGGATTTTTTTTTTTCACAAAACAACCCCAACCCAAGAATGACATAATCCTTTGTAGGAATGCCTATGATTTTTTTTTTTTTCGGTCGAAAGTATATTTTTCATCACTTGAAAGAGATGTACATAACTTCACGATAAAAATAAAAATTAAATAAAACAAGTAAATCAGAAAGATCAATCAACTTGGTATAAGTTGCAGAGACTCACTCATTTTACCATAAAAGCAGATCGGTCAAATCATTAAAGCATACTTGACAGTCGATCACCGAATCTTGCATCAACATCATTGATGAACTCACATCGAGATTTCCTTTTGGCAAAGCCGTAGCTATGTCTAGGAAATCAAACAGCTTTCTTTTTGTGCATGATTAATTACACCTGATCCATGCTTGTCCTTTAAAACATGAAAGGAAAGAGGATCTTGAAGATACCAAATTTTAAGAAAAATCTAAAGCGAGACATTGTTGAATTATTCCTTCTAACGATTCTCTCTGGAGCAAAATTTGGTACATGCACTGACACTGTGGTACCTTAACTTTAATCACCTAGAAAAATATTGAATTCCATCTTGCTGGAGTAGGGACTAATGGTCGCCATTAAAACCAAAAAATCTCATACCATATCCTCAAAAGATCATGCTCAACTTCATCATCCATAAAGACTTTTCCTTATTTATGAATTCCATCTTGCTAGGGTAGGGACTAATGGTCTAATATAAAATCCTCCTTGCTTTGCTTAAACAACATATATAGCAGGTAATGACTTGATAACTTTAAAGGGATACCCAAATCATGCTTTTTGGTCATTGAACTTTACTACATCTATTTGGGTTGACCACGATATATGAATATAATTATTTAATATGAAACACCGAAAACCCTATAGAAATTACAAATATTTATAAGTGGTAAGTTCTATAGTTTCCTCATAATTTGTTGAAATGTGAATTACTACTTTCTAGTTTCAATTTCTGACTTGCCCATGTTTCTCCCCGTATTTCCATTTTAATTCTACACGAAAACCCTATAAATGCTATCATAAGATTGATCAAAAATTGGGCATGCCACATCTATCACGCCATTCAAGTTCAAAGCTTTACATGCGCATGCTAATGGAGGGCAGTTTCCAATTTTGGATTTAATTATTTTCATAAACCGGCATAAACGCAAAGAAGTTAAGTAAAACGTGATTAGCTAAGAAGATTAAAGTATCTCGTGACGCAAAAATATTAATTGGACATATGTTTCGCTCGACCAAATTATTATTGTCACATGAATAGTAAAAATCAATCGTGTCTTACGTGGACAATTCCTATCTAAATGCAGATAACACTAATTTAGCCGAGGGGGTTTATATTTGGAATTAACATTACGGATTCAAATGAATTCCAAAATTTCCAAACACATTTTTTCACTTGCTAGACGAGCTATCCCAACATAAAAGTTTCGATATCTGATTGTGACTGGCAATCATTTTCTCGGTATGGAGACAAACGATTGCCACTTTTGGGACCTCAATAAGCGAAGGCACCCCTTTTAGCCTCGCCGGGGTCAAACGTGACAGGGCTGTCTGTGAAGGACGGACACGTGGCGGGGAGTACGAGTGCCGACAGTCGCTTTCTGGTGAATGGGCAGTGGGGGGACATCGATGGGGACCCGAGCCCGTCTCTCTCGCCGGTGACCGGTTTTTACCACCGCGGTACGGTCTGCGGCACTGCGCCTCAGGTGAAAGGGGAGTCAATAGTGAGAACTCACCAACGTAATTGTCACTGCCCACCTTATATAATTGCAATAAATGGATTGAAATTTTTTAAAATTATCGCGACAGTAACATTTTGAAAAAGGATAGTCAAGTCATAAAAATTAACACAAAAGTCTAATCGATTCCAAAAAACTTTCAAAAAATATAATTAAGTCTTAAAATTTTTCGAAAAAGTGTAATCAAATCCTAAAAATTTCAAAAATATAATCGATAGAAGAACTTAGCTAGACTAAGTTGATAAGTTTTAAAATTTATTTGCACTTTTTTAAATCTTTAGAAATTAATTGCTCTTTTGTAACAAGTTTTATGACTTAATTACATTTTGAAAGTTTTTAGGGCAGTTTCAACAAATTGTAAAACTTCTAATGTTCTTATACTATATAACTCAAACAGGGTTAATTGCCCTAAAGCCGATTTATGAAATTTATGGTTTAGAATGATTGATTGATTGAAATTGAGAATTTTAATTCACTAAATTTAGAGGTTTTTCTTTTTGGTGCGTTTGTTTTTGGGGGGGGGGAGCTCTACGAAAAAGAAAAGGAAAAAATATTTTTTTTACTTTTTTTGGTGATATGGGACTAAATATTTTTAGTCCCATATCACCAAAAAAAGTAAAAAAAATATTTTTTCCTTTTCTTTTTCGTAGAGCTCCCCCCCCCCAAAAACAAACGCCCAAAAAGAAAAACCTCTAAATTTAGTGAATTAAAATTCTCAATTTCAATCAATCAATCATTCTAAACCATAAATTTCATAAATCGGCTTTAGGCAATTAACCCTGTTTGAGTTATATAGTATAAGAACATTAGAAGTTTTACAATTTGTTGAAACTGCCCTAAACTTTCAAATGTAATTAAGTCATAAAACTTGTTACAAAAGAGCAATTAATTTCTAAAGATTTAAAAAAGTGCAAATAAATTTTAAAACTTATCAACTTAGTCTAGCTAAGTTCTTCTATCGATTATATTTTTTGAAATTTTTAGGATTTGATTACACTTTTTCGAAAATTTTAAGACTTAATTATATTTTTTGAAAGTTTTTTGGAATCGATTAGACTTTTGTGTTAATTTTTATGACTTGACTATCCTTTTTCAAAATGTTACTGTCGCGATAATTTTAAAAATTTCAATCCATTTATTGCAATTATATAAGGTGGGCAGTGACAATTACGTTGGTGAGTTCTCACTATTGACTCCCCTTTCACCTGAGGCGCAGTGCCGCAGACCGTACCGCGGTGGTAAAAACCGGTCACCGGCGAGAGAGACGGGCTCGGGTCCCCATCGATGTCCCCCCACTGCCCATTCACCAGAAAGCGACTGTCGGCACTCGTACTCCCCGCCACGTGTCCGTCCTTCACAGACAGCCCTGTCACGTTTGACCCCGGCGAGGCTAAAAGGGGTGCCTTCGCTTATTGAGGTCCCAAAGTGGCAATCGTTTGTCTCCATACCGAGAAAATGATTGCCAGTCACAATCAGATATCGAAACTTTTATGTTGGGATAGCTCGTCTAGCAAGTGAAAAAATGTGTTTGGAAATTTTGGAATTCATTTGAATCCGTAATGTTAATTCCAAATATAAACCCCCTCGGCTAAATTAGTGTTATCTGCATTTAGATAGGAATTGTCCACGTAAGACACGATTGATTTTTACTATTCATGTGACAATAATAATTTGGTCGAGCGAAACATATGTCCAATTAATATTTTTGCGTCACGAGATACTTTAATCTTCTTAGCTAATCACGTTTTACTTAACTTCTTTGCGTTTATGCCGGTTTATGAAAATAATTAAATCCAAAATTGGAAACTGCCCTCCATTAGCATGCGCATGTAAAGCTTTGAACTTGAATGGCGTGATAGATGTGGCATGCCCAATTTTTGATCAATCTTATGATAGCATTTATAGGGTTTTCGTGTAGAATTAAAATGGAAATACGGGGAGAAACATGGGCAAGTCAGAAATTGAAACTAGAAAGTAGTAATTCACATTTCAACAAATTATGAGGAAACTATAGAACTTACCACTTATAAATATTTGTAATTTCTATAGGGTTTTCGGTGTTTCATATTAAATAATTATATTCATATATCGTGGTCAACCCAAATAGATGTAGTAAAGTTCAATGACCAAAAAGCATGATTTGGGTATCCCTTTAAAGTTATCAAGTCATTACCTGCTATATATGTTGTTTAAGCAAAGCAAGGAGGATTTTATATTAGACCATTAGTCCCTACCCTAGCAAGATGGAATTCATTAAATAAGGAAAAGTCTTTATGGATGATGAAGTTGAGCATGATCTTTTGAGGATATGGTATGAGATTTTTTGGTTTTAATGGCGACCATTAGTCCCTACTCCAGCAAGATGGAATTCAATATTTTTCTAGGTGATTAAAGTTAAGGTACCACAGTGTCAGTGCATGTACCAAATTTTGCTCCAGAGAGAATCGTTAGAAGGAATAATTCAACAATGTCTCGCTTTAGATTTTTCTTAAAATTTGGTATCTTCAAGATCCTCTTTCCTTTCATGTTTTAAAGGACAAGCATGGATCAGGTGTAATTAATCATGCACAAAAAGAAAGCTGTTTGATTTCCTAGACATAGCTACGGCTTTGCCAAAAGGAAATCTCGATGTGAGTTCATCAATGATGTTGATGCAAGATTCGGTGATCGACTGTCAAGTATGCTTTAATGATTTGACCGATCTGCTTTTATGGTAAAATGAGTGAGTCTCTGCAACTTATACCAAGTTGATTGATCTTTCTGATTTACTTGTTTTATTTAATTTTTATTTTTATCGTGAAGTTATGTACATCTCTTTCAAGTGATGAAAATATTACTTTCGACCGAAAAAAAAAAAATCATAGGCATTCCTACAAAGGATTATGTCATTCTTGGGTTGGGGTTGTTTTGTGAAAAAAAAAATCCGTCAAACTAATTGCTTGTATCGTTTTCAAAAAATGAATAAATGCAAAATATTTATCAACAAATATTTAGGCATAAATTGTTATTAATAATAACAATATTTTTCATTAACTAATTATTTCAAGCAATATGATAATTTCAGGAAAAATTATTTTTTATGAAACAAACGCAACATTAATGTTTGTTCTTTAAGGTACAAAAGATATTGGGCCAATGCATTTAGGTAGCTTTAGCCAGATATAAACTTTCAAATTGAATATGACTCGGTGATTAGGGTTCTTTATCATGCAATTTCCCACAATATGATTCAGTTTTTTAGGTTTATAATACGCTATTAGATTCAAGAACAATTCAATTAACAAAATTCATATCGTGCAAAATACTCAGTAACTCATGAAACCTCATGAAACGGCTAAGTCGTTTATGTACATGGCTGCCGTCAAAGGACTTGTATTTGAACCCCATTAAATGGATGGATTAGTATGAGGCCTGAGCTTATACATAACTACACAGATTAGATCTACGATTAAACCAGCAGTATCGAGACAAAAGGGTCAATCCTAACTTCATTTCAAAAATGGGCTTTGTCAATCCATCTTAAAATCCTGATAGATAGAACAATAATCAGACTAGCTAATCCCCCACTTGAACCACATGTTCCATCAGAAATTCCTAACCGGTTCATCACAAAACTTATCCCAATCGTTTCAGAAAACGAGTCGGCAAAGAATTTGTCATAATTGACGTTGACATTATTAATTTTCCGTCAAATCATACTCACAAATTACAAAAAAATATATGTAACATCAGAAATCCATTCCTACACTAAACAAAGACCTGAAGATGTGCCTTTTCATGTCGGCATAACCTTTTAAAAAAAAAAACGGTGACAAAGAAAGAAAATTTGTGTACAAAAGAGAGAGACCAGTCGGCAATTCAAAAGACGGTCATCTAAATCGGCTTGTTCCTCAATTATAGACAAGTCTTAGATTATTACATCCTAAAGGGATTCGATCACACGTAGTTTTCAACAGGATTCGACATCAAACAACATTATCTCAAGATATCAGCAGTTTGGGGGCACAGAATCCGATTGATTTGAACCGACCATGATTAAAAAATTAATCATTGTTCGAGAGCCCACGATTAGAATACTCTAGTCGCCTCTTGCTAATAATGGAAATGATTGCATGAATTTACAACTCCCTGTTGCTGTCTTTTCTTGTTCATGTTTCGTTATTTGAAAAAAACACATTTCAAAAAGTAAATTACGTCTCTTTAAAAAGAGTTGGTGAAATATGTTTTTTCCGCCGACAACAACTTATGTCTATATAATTTTTATTATGATAAGGATTTATTTTCTTTATCATTTTTATAAGCGATGATCATTATTTAGAAATGTTTTTCAATTTCGCAAAATAAACGAACCCTAAATATATAAGATCTCACTGGTGATGGCAAAAAATAAAATAAAAATAAAGACCTTTTGTTACCATCGATTAAAAAATACGATGGATGTATATAACCTTTTTCTAGGCCAGTTGGGTATGAAAGGTTAAGACTTGCGTAAATTCCACATAGTTCATGCCAATGCTCACTTGGCATACCTCATCTAATCACAATGTTTTATTGCTTGCCTATGGTTGAGTTTACTCCAAGTACACGAGATTAAATTCCGCGTCAATTTGTCACTTTTATTTCATTATAATCTGTCGTTCATAGTTTTACTGATTTTTCGGAACCAAGATCATGCCGACTAAATCACGTACATCATTCCGATATTTTCTTTGGCATACTCCACGGGTGTAATTCATTGGATACTCGTTTTATAGAGTAAGTTAAGGAGTCGTGTCAATGTCATAACGTGGCTGCTTTTGTAAAGTGAGTGGATGTAGGAGAAGATGCTTCCCCTTTTAAAAGAACTTTTGACCTAATGCCCACTCGGAAATAGTGAATGGATCATTAGAGAAATTTCTAAAGGAAGGGCTAAAACTAAAAGAGGGTCACTAATTGCCAAAAATAGGACCTTCCTCATGCCTAGTGCCATCTAATACAAAATTATAAAATTGAAGACAATGTGTGATTGGTAAACAATGATCGATTTTTTAGCAAGGTTGCGTGAATATTTACTTCCATAATCTCATTGTTTTTTTTATTTGGCAATAACTTGAGATTTAATCCCATAGAAATGATAAATCTTTCGCCGGTAAATTCAATAGGATGAAATACACATCGATGATATTGAATAGTATAGAACGTGATTTTGCAAGTTCTAGAGTTCGAACGGTGCCCCCAACAATTACGCCATTGCGCCAAGGTCAGAAAGACTCTCGACGCCAACGTTCGGTGTCGCCGTGCGAATTTCGCAGCCTAAACATGGGCCTCTCGTATTTTTGCCATTTCATTTGGTATCATGTAATTTGATTTTTAAAAGAAGGGGCTGAGGGGGATCGTTGTGCACGTGCAACTATGGCCCGTAAGCCGCGATTTAATTGATAAGTTTCCTGTGGTTTGAAGAAGAAGGGTGGGGAAGCAAGGGGAAACATATTGTCTGCTTGTCCTTAGGAAACGTGTAGGATTAGGAGAAGCAAACCACACATGATTAGTCTATTCATCGAGCAACATTAGTCCTAGCCCATTTCTTATGTTGCCAAAAGCAAGGCAATCTTTTTTAATAAAAATTCAGAAATTCATTTTCTATGTAATTATAATCCATGTTAATTAAGGCAGCACGTATGACTGGCCGTTTTGTTAATATCATTTCCCATTAAGCCACGGCAATCATTTCTTTTTACAAATTGTGAGTAAAAAGCTTATATAAGTTCGATAATTCCAAGGGCATTATATTATTTAACTACAATCTCCCGTGCACCTAATGTTATTTTAAGGTATTGTGTCCCCAAATTATCCACTTCGAAGAAGTT